>VYZQ01028971.1:0-22020 GCA_013400655.1 Mystacornis crossleyi
CCACTGCCCTGGGAAGTTTGTTCCCATGCTTACAACCCTTCCCACGAAGAAATTTTCCCTATTATCACATCAAAACCTTCCCTGGCAAAACTTAAGACCTTCTCCTCCTGTCCTGTCAGTGGGACACACCTGAGCCCCACCTCACTACAGCCTCCTTCCAGGTAGTTTGAGAGGGCAATGAGGTGTCTCCTCACTCCACTCAGTCTCTCCAAACAGGAAAAATGTTCAAACAAAGTGTTTCTTTTTGACAGAATTAGGAGAAGCCCATTGATATTCAAGTCAGGAGGATATTTCTGTAGGGACCTATTACATCTGATTGGGAAAATAAAATGTTACCCACATCCACAATTACTTCTGTAAAGACCACTGATCTCATTCCTGAGCTTTTCTCTTTAACATTAGTTAACCAAAACTCTGGTAAGAACAGACTCTTGACAATATAATCCTAAAATAAGTTTTATGTTGGCAGGCAATAGCAACTGGGAGTACTTTCATCTATTTCTGGATTTGGGATAACGACACTCCAGTGAGTGGCTAATCTGGTGTGCTTGTGTACATTCAAATTAAAATCACACATTAGGGGGCAAGTCACATCTTCTCTGACCTACACAGGTGAGAGCCAGATGTAACTCTAAATTTAATACAGCTTTTCCAGCCTCATCTCAACACAAAGGGAAGAGTAAGGGTTTAGAAACTTTAGAACAAGCCATTATTTGGCAAAGCAGTGCATGTATTACTAAATATTTTCTAGGAGGAGCTATTTTATTTGGTTTTTAACGATTTTTTTTTTCACAGTGATCTTCTTTTGGCCATTCTGATACCCACCTGAAAAACCTGCAAGCAGCTGAACGAGCGACTCATTCAAAAATTTAGCAGAGTGTCTTCATGCTCGTGCATTCAGAGAAATCAAATTTGGGGTGTTCGTGCCAGGAGTGTTTAAAGGCTCATCAAGCCAGGAGATACAGAGAGCCCTTGGAGACTTGGCCAATCAGAGGCAGGCAACACAATCCGATTATCAAATATCCCTGATCTATCCAGAGAATAGGAAATTTCAAAGAGTTATCCTCCAAGAAAATTGAAACAAATAAATGCAAAAAAGAAATTAAAATATGTGGAAAAAGAGGTTTGCTGCCCCTGATGAATTTTTCAGTTGGTTCATAGCACAGTTCAGTGAGTGCCAGGGCAACACTGAAGGGATGAAGTCAATGACACAAACCAGGCAGTAACAACACTCCAGCAACCTCAGCCTGTAAAACTCCACCCTCAACCAGCACTGATACTTCAATCATTCTAATTTATCCTCCGGGGTAGGCAGCCCCCTCAAAATTTGGGTTTCAGATGTTCGAGCTGGTAACTCTCATCTACATCACTGAAAATGCAGTCGCAAAATAAATCAAAGAAAAGAAGTGCTCAGAAGTCGGATTCTCCTCA
The DNA here is from genome assembly GCA_013400655.1 of Mystacornis crossleyi. NCBI lineage: Eukaryota > Metazoa > Chordata > Aves > Passeriformes > Timaliidae > Mystacornis > Mystacornis crossleyi. The sequence continues at coordinate 1,432 of VYZQ01028971.1, forward strand.
GGGTTTCCCCGTCCCTTTGGAACTGCTCGAGGAGCTCCGATGTGAGCTGCCATGCGAGCCTGGGCTTCCTCCTTTGTCTAAGACAGCGCTGAGCACATCACTGCTACTAAAAACACCAAAATTCAAAGGAGTAAGTGCTTTGTTTGTTTGCTTCCAATTAGGAGCTAATGAAATCCCAGGAATGCACTTCCAGGTGATTTGTCACGGAACTGAAATTCAGTAGTGCGTTCCTGGGTGTAACTTCTCTCTCTCTGTCTGCTCTGCTGACACAACTAGACCACACTTCATTCTCCCAAAGACATTAGAGCATTACTTTGCTGGTTTTTCCTCCAAATTACCCACCTGGCTACTGTCACCATTGATCTTTTAAGTCCTTGACTGAGTAATCAGTCAGAAAGCTAATTAATGTAGTGGCTTGGAGGGAAGGATGAAATGAAAAAGGAGATTTTTCCCCCTTATTCTTGATGTTTTTATTGCCTTTGAAAGGTGCTTTATCTGTAGCATACAGGAGCATTTGTCTGTGCTTTTTCCTCCTGACAGTTCACTTACTATAAATCTATTTCTCAACTATTAACAGAAACCAGGAGAATTTCATGGGAATGGTGATACTGAAATCTGAGAAAAAAAGAAATCTAAGATTCTGTATTTGTTTTTCCCCTACTCACACTCGTGGACTGCAGTGTGTACTTGGGGTGAGTGCAAGACCTGACCCAGATTTTCAGATGGTTTTAGAACTAAAACAGATGTTTTAAAATTAAGATACCTTTGTTATATCTGATAGAAAAAGAAGGGGTTTTTTCTTCTTCTTCCTTCCTGCTGGGTCCCCTCCCCAGAATTTATCCAGATTCATTTTTAACCAAAATGGGTCAAGCTCAGGTGCCTGAACATATGGTTTAAACACCACCACTCAGTTTGACTTTAGTCTGGGACCAAGGACATGAGAAAAGGGAATCACAGGATAGTTTGGGTTGGAAGCACCTTAAGGATCATCCAGTTCCACACTTTCACCATCCCAGGTTTCTCCAAGCCCCGTCCAACCTGGCCTTGAGCACTTCCAGGGCTGGGGCAGCCACAGCTTCTCTGGAATGCCCCATGCTAAAACATGTGTTCCAAAAGTACTCATCAGGGTCCGTGATGTAAGAGAAAAATAAATATTCAAAGGTTAATGACTAAGTTCTCCTAAAAGAGGAAACGAACTATTTAAAAGTTAGCAGTACACAGCTCCTGTTTTCCTCATCCTGGATATCTAAGAAGCAGAGAGGATTCTTGTCACTGTAATAACTCTGATAAGTGGAAAGGTATTTAATTTCCTTTATTCTCCAGGAATTCTACATGCCCTGGAACAGCTCTTTTAATCCACAGAGTTAACCCCATACTGCCATGCACAGAGAGATGGATATTTACATATTCTACAGCCCGATTTAAACACTGCTGTCCACAGGGAGCTGATGAACTGAAAATGGTTTAATAAGCTTTCTCTTAAAATTCTTCGGGGAGGCAGATATTAGCATCAGCAGTATTTGTTGCTAAATGCAAATAAAATCATGGTGCGTGTGGGAATTGCCCATGCTCCGGGAAACAGCGAGCACGGGCTGCAGCAAGCAAGTGGCAATTAAATATTTCACACATGCCTGCGTGGCTCTTTATCTGCAGCACCACGGCCACATCCAGCAACAATTAATGGTGTTGAGATGGAATCCCCATCTCATAATTCTGTGATTAACTCATGGAGAAACCCATTTCCTACCAAGACGTACACGGGAAGTGTCTGAGAAACCCACGTTGCTATAAAGAATTGCACAAGAAGAAAATACAGCAGTCCAAAAAGCAGCCCGCTCTCCAAGAAAGTCAGCATTGCCTGGGCTGAGTACTGCAAATTGAGCATGTTTTATTAATTCAAGTTTCAAGACAATAATAAATTAAGCACCTAGATATACAGGGGGAAAAGGCAATGTCAGCAGTTACAGGCTTTTTAGACTTGACCTCCTAATCTGTGCGAAAATCAAAAATATTTCTGAAGTTTACTATAATTAAAGATTAATAGAAATGCTGTAAAGTTCTGAAAAGTTTATGAAGCTAAACCTTGCCAAACTAACTCAACATTTTTCTTCCCTTATTGACTTTTTAGATGCAAACTCTGATCTATATAGACTTCAGCAAAGCATTTCTTAGATGTGGAAAATTACTTGTTTAACCTGGAGCAGTTCTCTGTGCAGGAAAAGCTAAGGAGGATATAATGGTGGGTTGTCTCAAAAGGGGAATTGTTCAGTTGTGGGGAGCTCATTAATGAACTTCCAGTGATGAGTCTCAGGGAAAAAATAGCAATATCTTTCCCCATGGCACAAGTGATAGGCACAGCCTCATGGAGTTTGCTGTGGGAAAGGCTGATGAGGATGAGAATCTCCTGCTGGAAAAACAAGATTACTTTGAGGCTGAAGTCTGTGGACAGCATGGATGGAATCTAAAGCCATGGAAAGCTGGATGACACACTTGGGGACTAAGAATAATTGCTCCTACTAGGGGGTCTTCTGAGCTACCTCAAACAATTTTGACTATTCCAGAGCTGGAGAAGAGAATTCAACATGAAGCAGACATGGAACAGGACCATGAGGATGAACCAAACAGCCAGGAAAAGAGAAGGAATTTGATCTGTTCAGACGAACAAAACTAAGGCTTGTTTAAACCAGCAGGGTGAAGGTGAGGGAGGAAAGAGGGATTGCTACGTGGGTGCTCTCTTAAAGCACACCACGGAAAGGGGGGTGGGACTGGGTAACTTCCATGGACACCCAGGAATGCTGGCACAGTAAAAGACAAGGCTGGCAGGAGAACCAGCCAGCCCAAAGCAGCCACACAGAGGTTTGAGCAGCGAGTGTCTGGGGTAGCGTAAAGCAAGCAGTAGCGGCAAAAAAAAGAACTAACGTGGAGGAAATTTGTGAATTCATTAAAAGAATCCTAAAATATGTTTTTATGTGATAACAGAGAACTGGATTTGGTCACCAGGCAGTGCCTTTCAATCCCTTGCTCCTTGCTGGGTTTCAGCTGTTTAATTATGAATCCCATCACCATAACCATAGTGCGCTGCAGCCTCGGGTGCAAGAACGACACTGATCTTCTTCTGGTTATGCCTGTGCTCAAAACGGGGTTATGCCTCAAGTACCTGTAGGAAATAGCTTTGGAGGTGGCCAGTTTAACTAACTTGCAGTGACTACCAACAACTCAGCCTTTTGCTCCTTGAAATGGGAATAAACCTTTGGGTTTGTGTTTGGGTGCAAGAGAATCCTGCACCTCGCTTGGGGATGTTCAGCCTTGTGCTAATCTAAATAATAACCAAAAAAAGAGACAACGAACCCTAACATTAGAGCGTGCCGTGATGTTTCCTCCTCGCGGAGAAACATATTTGTCTTTTAGATCACGGAAAAGCACCCAGAGGCTGAATAAATGCAAAGAGCAGCTGCAATTTGCAAAGGCAAATTTGCATGCACCCGTATCATGATAGCATGGGTGGCTACAGCAGTGGTGCCAAGGCAGTCCAAACCTGCTGGCTGAGCTTGTTTGCAGTGCTCCTGACATGGGGAGATGATCAGTTTTTATAATTTAGTTAGAATTAGAAAATAACATGTGCCAACTTTCTTTTCAGTGTAACAGCACCTTCTTCTGTAACCATGTATTTACTGCTCAAGGTTATCACTGCAGGGCTGTCAGAGGCTTCTATCACATCTTTATCACATCAGCAAGTTGCCTGCTAAATTTTCTTTATCCCCAGCAATGATGCATGCAGGAAAAAAAAAGTCTGTGGGTTGATCGGCAATTACAAAGTTGATTTTGTGGATCTAAACAATGCAGAACATTTCGTGCAACAGCATTTCCCCCACTTGGGTACTGAACTCATGAGAGGAAATTCGACAGAAACATTTAATTTCGTGACGCTGGTATGGTAGACAACATTCACTTGACATCAATTAATGTTAGAGCTGATAATTTGGGCCAGGGCAATATAAAATTGACAGGCAGGGCTTGGCGTGGGCACGATGTGGATAAAGGGATTGCCCTGTGGATAAAGGGGGATGTCTCTGCAGCTGAGGTGCTCCTCCCCTGCCACTTGACTCTGTGTGTGTCGAGCTAAGCAGCAGCCCCACAGGACACTGCTCCTGTTATTAGGGATTGCATCAATCTACTAAAAGCCAGTTTGAAAGCAGTTTCTCTTTGTGTACATTATATTCAGCGAAAATGGGATTTGCTTCCCAAACTGCTGGGATGTATTTGGGCTGCTGCAGCCAAAATGTTTAAACTTAAGGTGTTTTTTGTATCTTAGACAAGTGTTGAGCACAGCAGTGATATCGTTCAGATATACATTACTTACTGATAAACCGTCCTGTCCCTCTTAAGCCTTGTTTTTACTTACTTAAAGGTCAGTAAAGGCAGCATGGGAACCAGAATTTGATAGCTTAGGAATTAAAAGTTTATGGGAATTGGGTTTGTTTTCTTGCTCCCAAAGCTCATAGGTGACCTGAAAGGAGTCATGAGAAGAGCTGTAAAGTTGTGAGAAAAGATAACTTCAGGCTGTTCAGCCCCTAAAGCACAGCTGCAGTTCCTAAACTTGCAGTAGGGAAGAAATGGAGCCACAGCATCACCACAAGCAAGCCAAGTAAATTATCCCATAGGAAAACATAAGGGACAAAGATGTGTCCTAAATCTCACCTTCCTCTAGCCTTAAATACTGGAGTATGAACAAATTGCTGTGTTTGGGCTCTGCAGTCTGGGATTACCCTGATCTTCATGTCGAGTGATCACTGGTAATTTAGCAATCTTCAGATGAGGGGTCAAGGCCAAGTTACCTCTTTTTCAGCTCAATTCCTCCTTCTGCTCCTGCTCTGGGCACCTCCACCCTTCTGCATCTCTTGGCTTCCTCCTCCTCTCAGCATTTTCCCAGAAATACCCAGTTTCTCATCCCAATTTCTCCTTTGTCAGGTGCCTCCAAAGGTGAAGACTCCCTGAAGTACAGGAAACACTGAAGGAAGATATTTTCTTTTGAGCTGTTGGGCAAGAACAGAGACCTGTGTCCTCCAGCATAATCCCTGTTGAGGATAAATACCTTCTCCATGACTTCTGGAGAGGTTATCTCAGGCAGCACAGAGGGGTGTCAGCAAGGGGCAGGCAAAGCCCTGCTCCGGCTGAGGCAGTTCTGAGCACAAGCTGAAAGAGATTGTTAAAAGCACCAGGGAAACATCGCCATCAAAATCACGGCCATTGTGAGCTTTGGGCTGGCAATTCTCACTGCCCTGCCAGGATTAAAGCACTTGTATTTCACCTCTGTGTCTTAAGGCACTGGGGGGGTTGTGCTTTAGTTTCAAATTTCCCTTTAAGTTCTCCCTGCCTTGCCAAGGTGGCCTAAGGACAAATCCATTAATCCGTGTGATGTGCAGCTCTGTTTACATTATGGGGGTTATGTAAGCAGGTAGAGCTCATCAATAATTAAAGGCTTTGTGGGTAAAGTGGAGATGCGACCATTTTCTTCTGCCTTCTCAGGGTTTCTGTGCAAGCCCTGCAGTCCTTAGGCTTTTCTTCTGAATAATTTTATGGGACGGTGTTTTAAGGGATGGCAGCTCCAATCCTTCCACCTGCAGAAGTTGTGTGAGCCTCTCTCCTCTCTCATAGAAACGAGCTGGAGGAATTACCAATGTAAAACAGGGATTGGGAAGGGAAGTATCAAGTTCCCTGGTTCTGTTTTGATGGCAGTCTGTACAAGGTGTAATAAAATCAATAGTTTCTCTCGCTGAAAGGGTTCTTTCTGTCTCCAGCAATGACAAGAGGATAGTGGGCAAAGAGCTCTATTAGCTGTTCTTTAAGAATCAATCACACTTAAATGCAATAGTCAAAATGACAGCAACTGCACAATAGATGAATAATTTTTCACACAAATAGCCCGAATTTCAGAGAAGTGACACAGTTTTAAAGAGATAGTAGATAAAATATCTGGTTCTCTGAAAACCGAGAAAATACTAAGCATTTATTACTGAAGACACTGAAACAAAAATGCTCAGATCCTTCAGGGTAAAAGCCAAAATATCAATTCAAACCACCCGAGCAAGAACAGGAGATAATGATCAAAATTCACTTGATTCAATTTTAAATGTCCTATCAGGAAGTTCAAAATTCCTGAAGCTGCACTCAGGAAGAAAATCTCCCTGGCAGTGTCACAAACTTCCCCTCACCCAGAGTATAACAACCTCTGAGCCTCAGCATCTGGCATGAGGCTCTGCCAGGGCAGGTTCGGGTTGGGTACTAGGAAAAGGTTCTTCCCCCAGAGGGTGGGCACTGAGCCGGCTCCCCAGGGAGTGGGCACAGCCCCTGGGAGCTGCAGGAGATTTTGGACAAAGCTCTCAGGGATGCACAGGGTGGGATTGCTGGGGTGTCTGTGCAGAGCCGGGAGTTGGACTGGATGATCCCTGTGGGTCCCCTCCAACCCAGGATATTCTGTGATTTTATGATCTGGTGAGGATGTGAGCTGATCCAGCACAGAGCCTTTGTCTCACACCAGATGAGAACCAGCTGTGATAAATCTCTGTATTATACCTACATCCAGCATCAAGACGTAATTGGCAATTACAAAGTCGCATTAAACATTATGTAGTGAGCTATTTAAATACATCAGAACTGCATAAAACACAAGGAAAACAATTCTATCAGGTAAAAACCATATTCATGCATAAATAATGAGGGGGAAATAAGGCAGTCAGCTTGTTCTGTTGTATCCCATTGCTATTTCCATATGGCCCCAGCAGTGTGGAAGAGCAAATGGAAGGCAGAGCGAAGAAAGGAGCTGTGCCTGGGGAATTATTCCTCGTTGACTCTGGGTGAGCTTCTTGTGGCTCCACAGCAGGCATGAAAGCACCATCAAGGCCAAAAAAACTCAGGTTAACATCTCCCTCCTCCTGTCTGGGGTGCAGGGTTGGAGATGCTGGAGTGGAGGAGCACTGTCGCTTAGTTTGAGGCAAAACCAGGCAAGAGCTGTGTGCTGGAGCTGCGGGCAGGATGACTTTGTAAATGTGGACAGCAGACTGTACTCTGTCTTTTCATGCTGTCGTGTTTCTTTGTTGATGTCTCTGTTTTAAGATCCTTTTTGCTCCATGCATCACCAATTGCCTTTTGTTTTCTCACAGCAGGAAAAGCTCAGTTAATCCATATGTCATGACAAAAAATCCAGCCTTCCCTTTGATAGGAACCAAGCGTGACAGCAATCTATTGAAAAGGTGTTTTGGACTATCATTTCTTCCAAGCTAATTTATTGACTGGACGGCTTTCAAAAATAATAGGTCTGTTTCCCAAGATAATGAGCTGAGATGTGACTCACAAAGTCCGTGTGAGCACACAGACAGCCTAATTATGAGAAATAAACTAATAATAAACCATCAGTCTCTAGAAATCGCTATCTCTTGTGATGTACAAGTCTAAACATCAGAGAACATGAATGTTTCCGCCTGTTCCCTTCTGCGGTGATTTTGTTTTATTATCCCTGGATATGTAAAATAAATTTCTTACCATTAAGGCCCAGACAGATCAGGATGCTGAGACAGATCTGATCCTTGGAGCTGGGGGGTGACAGTTCTGCTGAGCAAACTCCAGCTCTAGGATGTGGTTACGAGGGGAAAATGCTATTCAAACGGATATTTAGTCAGAATCCACAGATTTATAAATCAGAGCTGGCAAAGTGAATCATCCATGCAAATAAAAGCCCTTTAACACACCCCATTGACCACACTTTTTCTCCCAGTATATTTCACTTTAAGTATAGATCACGGTGTAACTACATACGGAATGCGTCCCTCCCGTAGCACTTGTGGAACAATTTAAACCATTTTTAACAAATAGTTTCTGTCACTCATTTTCCCATTTCTAGGACAGATGATGGACAGGACACAGCCACATTTTGCCTGTAGAAAAGGTGTATTAAAGAAACGTGGCGTGCTTAGGAAACACGAACTATTCTCTCTCGGTGCATCTCCTGCTTCCAACAAACAAAATGCCCACAATCTTATCTTCCAGAATAAGGGACCATGTCCAGCTTGTGCTGAAGCTGTAAGAAGACTGTCACTGCCTGGTCCAGCCAGTTTTCAACTCGTGGACCCCTGAGCAAAAATCTCATCCTGCAAGAAGCGTTTCTGACGTGTTTAAAACATACCAAAAAATGGGTATTTAAGGAAACTTTCACCATGTTCTCCTCCCCTCAGGTGTAAATGCAGCAGGGTTTTTATGATTACTGCTCACTGTGGAGCAATCAGCTGTAAAATCACATGAAGAGTGGAAAATTCTGGCCCTCTGTGTGTTTATCACTCATTCAAGGCTGGCACTTTTAAGTCTGACCCTGAATCCTCCCGGCCTTCACTTTGCTGGTGAAACATCCCAGCCTCGTGTTACCAAGGAAAGAAATTGCTGCCTGAAAATGCTCCTGACCTTGTCCAGCACATTCCTCGTGCCACAACTGACTCGCTTTTCACTGCGAATAAAGCAGGGCCCACGTGCTCAGGGGTGAGGAACCAAAGCTGCAGAAGCTGCATTCCAGGAGCATTTCCAATTTCCCCTAAGAATTCAGAGCTCCCCTCTAGCAGGGTGAACTCCAGGCTGCCGGGGATGCTCTGCCTTTGGCTCACATTTCCCTGAGTTATGATGGGATTTCTCCGAGCACACTCCAGAGTGTTGTACTTACATCAACACTTCCTAATGCTCAGCAAGACTTCTGACAAATCTGGTTTGTTCTGGGGATGGACAAACAGGGAAGATAATCTGGAGCCACAGAGTCATCATTATTTTCTAACCCTGTTTTGTCTTCAGCACAACAGATGTCCATTGAAAGGAAAAACATATTTCCAATGCCTTTAAGATTACCAGGACTTTCCCTCCACAAACATCTCCTATAAATGCTGTTCCTGAGAAAAGCGAGTGACCCAAAGCCCCATCTGGAGCTGCCCTGAAGAATCCCATTTACACAGATTTCCACTTTCCTCTCCTTTTAGAGCCCTGACTGAGGCCTCCAGTTTGAGCAGTTCCCAGTCACTGTGGGGCTGTGCAGTGGTAAAAAGTTCGCTTAGCAGAGATGAACAGATGCGTTTTTCGTTGTGAAATAAAACCTGGACCTTAGAGGGTGAAAATCTGAGACATAAATAATCCTATGGTGCCACAGCAACCCTTTTACAATAAGTTTGAAACCAGTTTGCCGTAAATATTTTTGTGCAAGCCCAAGTGCACAAACTCAGCACCAGGTATGCGTTTCTAACAAGTGCAGGTGAGGCAGGTACCTGTTGGTTTCAATTAAGCTTTGCAAACCCCTCCTTGTGCCACAGAGGAGGAAAATAATGAGGCTGCATAAGGCAAAGTGCTTCACTTCCAGTGCAGACTTTGGGCTGTGTGAATGAAATTGGCACTGAAAATAAGCAACTCACCAGCACGCCGACAACAGCAGGTCAAGGAAATGCGGGATGAGAGCTGCAGTGGGGGGAAGAAGGGAATTAAAATGTTTTCTAAGCCCCCAGTTTCCATCAGCTGGGTACAAACACTTTATTCATGTTTCCAGTGAAACTCCGTGGATTGTTTCAAGGCAATAAACATCCACTGTTAATCATCTCACTTGGCACTTTGGAGTGTTCATCCTGCAGATCTCAAAACACTTTACAAACCTCTGGCAAAGGCTGCCTGAAAGTTCCGGAAAAGTTTTCTTGAATGTTATCAGCAATTCATTGACAGAAAGAAAAAAATTTTTTTTTTAATTAGAAAAAAAAACAGCAAATATTTTTCCATTATATTAACGTCAGGGGATGTCCACTGAAACAAAGTCAGTGGTGAAAAAATATACAGTGGGAGTTTACATTTTTAGAGTTTAAATAAACCACACCTTGGAAGAAGCAAATGATCACCCCTCATTCCCAGGGGAGGAAAAGGCAGCTTGGAACACATCCAAAGTGAGGCAGAGAGGATGCTCAGAGCAGTTATCCTGAGGGCCAAGCCAATGCATCAGGTCATGGGAAGCTCAGATGAACGCTATCAAGCACAGTTTCATGTTTTGTGACATAATGAACATCTCTGAACTCCCTGAAGAAATCACGACAAACTGGGGAAGGATTTTTTTTCCCCTATTTTCTATTTCCCATTTCCGTTCTGGCTCTGAGATGAAACTGGTAGATAAAAAGACCCCTTTGAAATAAAACGTGGACAGGTGTCCCCAGCTAGCTTTTTCTTTCCTTGAACAGATTCTGCTCTCAGTGAAGAGAGCAGAAGAGTGGAAGAAGAGTAACAGTGTTGTATTTACTACTTTCTGGAGCAGGAAATGCTGTTTCTCTCAGTAGCCAAGTTCTTTAGGCCCTGTAAAATGCCAGATGTTCCTCAAACACCTGGAATGGCGCAGGAGCAGGAGGTGTGTGGAGAGAGGAACAGAAAACCACCAGCAGTAGCTCAGGGCAGATACCAACCCCTGAGGAGCAGAGTCCATCCAGCTGCAGATCTGAAGGAATTCTGTGGCACAAAACACCAGAGAAGCCAGGGATAGGTGGGTGAGAGCAAAAGGCTTTCCACAAGGGTGTCCTGGAATATGAAGGGCCGATGGGTTGAAAGAACCTCTCCCAAAGATGCCCTCACAAAGATCCTTCAGACCGGGAGAGTTTTTCAGGAGCCAGCACTCCCATGGATCCCCACAGAACGAATGTGCTGGCTTAGGGAACTCTGTAACCATGATTTTTGGGTTTCCTTTCAGCAAGTTTCATATTTGGAGTTTAGTTCAATCTCCGTAGCCACCTTCTGGGGAATTTTCATTTCATTAAGTCCGAAACCTGAACCAAAGTGGTTTTACCTTCCCAGGGCTTCGTTTGGCCGGAAAAAAGGAGCCAAAGGTGGAGCCGAAGCTCTCCGTGCTCAGCCCAGAACTCCCTGGCCGGGCCACACCCGGAGGGACCGAGAGCTCTGCCCTGCCTGCCTGGCCCGGGAGAGCAGGGATGCCCGGGAAGTGCGGGAATGCCTGGGAGATGCGGGAATAGCGCGGAAAAGCGGGAATGCCTGGGAGGTGCGGGAATGTCGGGAGGTGCGGGAATGCCCGGGAAATGCGAGAATGCCCAGGAGATGCGGGAATGCCCGGAAAAGCGGGCATGCCCAGGAAAAGCGGGAATAGCCCGGAAAAGCGGGAATGCCGGGAGGTGCGGGAATGCCCGGGAAAAGCGGAATGCCTGGAAAAGCGGGAATGCCCGGAAAAGCGGGCATGCCCAGGAAAAGCGGGAATAGCCCGGAAAAGCGGGAATGCCGGGAGGTGCGGGAATGCCCGGGAAAAGCGGAATGCCTGGAAAAGCGGGAATGCCCGGAAAAGCGGGAATGCCGGGAGGTGCGGGAATGCCCGGGAGATGCGGGACTGCCCTGGACATGCGGGAATGCCCTGGAAATGCGGGAATGCCCGGAAAGGCAGGAATGCCGAGGAAAAGCGGGAATGTCGGGAGGTGCGGGGATGCCCGGCGGATGCGGGACTGCCCTGGACATGCGGGAATGCCCGGGAGATGCGGGAATGTCAGGAGGTGCGGGGATGCCCGGTGGATGCGGGACTGCCCTGGACATGCGGGAATGCCCGGGAAAAGCGGAATGCCTGGAAAAGCGGGAATGCCCGGAAAAGCGGGAATGCCCGGGATGTCCCCCAGCATCAGGGATCTGGTGCCACCTGGCGGCCCCATCCGGGAAGGGCACCGGGCGCGGGGGATCCCAGGAAAGCGCCGGGTCCCACCTTCCCACCTCCGCTGGGACCCGGAGTTTGAGGCAGAAAGGCGCCTGTGAGACTCCTGTACCCCGCAGGAACAACATCCAAGGCCCTGGCCCTGCATCAAGCCCGAAGTGTCACTGCCTGAAAAGCCACACGAACCAGACGTCTCAGGGCTACCCAACACGTGCTGGTGCTGCTGAGGAATATTAGAGGGTAAATAGAAAAGAAATTTAAATAATTCAAAGATCATCGAACGAGGAGAGAAGAAAGAGGAGGAAGAGTAAATCTCAAAATGACTCTCCCTGAATGGTAGAGAAGGGAATAAGTGGGGAAAAAAAAAAAAAAACCCCTCGTGTCAGAGAAAAGCACCAGGTGGGCTGGAGAAATTTCTTCTGCAGCAATCAGGGATCATAAAGCCATGGAATCTTTAAGGTTGGAAAAGACCTCTAAAGTCATTAAGTCCAGTGCCAACCCAGCACCACCACCACGTTCTCCATTAAACCCCGTCCTCAAGTTCCACATCCACACATTCTTCGAGCACTTCCAGGGATGGTGACTCCACCGCTGCTCTGGGCAGCCTGTTCCACTGCTTGACAACCCTTTCCATGAAGAAGTTTTCCCTAATATCCAATTTAAACCTCCCCCCGTGTAACCTGCTTCCTCTCATCCGGTCACTGTTGGAAAGGAGACCAACTCCCACTTGGCTCCAGCCTCTGTGTTCGCTGAGCAGTTCGGGTGCCAGTGCCATCCCTAGACTGACATGCATAAAAATAATGTAAAATGATCATTGGGACCACACCTGAATAGTTTTAGGAGCACCCACCCCGTCCTGACAGTGCCCATACCCGCAGAAAGTAGAATTGTGCTGTGCAAATTGAGAGCCAGAACATCTCAGCATTTTCCCACCAGGCTGCACTTGCAAGAAATATTTCTGTCTCTGGATGTTCTCCTTACAAGGTGTTAAATTTGGCTAACAAATACACTGCTCCTTTTTAATGTAGAACACGGCTGCACTTCAGTCAGCGTTTCTCTCCTCATTAAAAAGTAAAACAATACCTCATCAGCACAAGGTGATTTGCATACAGAGGCTTCCCTGCCACGTCTTGAAACATGAAGTTGTATTTCCTTGAAAAAAACCCCGAAAAGATTATGTACTCACTCCAAAGGGCTTATTTATTATTCAGCTTCTGAGAGGTTACTAAGAACGCCAGAAGGATTTGCTGGATTTTTTTCTGCAAATACTGTCACAAATGTACTCCCATCGTTTACTTTTGTTGTGCTTATTGTCAGGAAAAGATGAAGTTACAGGTCACACAGCCCTCAGTCCACACGGAGGTTCCTGAGAAAGCTTGGATAAGCTTCTTGCTGATAAATATGAATCAGAAACCTAAAATGTGGCAAAACATAGGTGGCCTTTGTCCAGAAGGCAGCTATGTTCTAGGAGGAACTTTATGACACACCAGGGAACTTGGAGTGAGGAATTTTTACTGTGTTTCCCTCCTTTTAAAAATGTAACTAATGAGCTGGGGATCATCAGTCAGCCTGTTTGCCTCTTCCTTTTGTTTCTCTCTTCTTCTTGTTTCCCTCATGGTCCTCTTCAGTGGTATCAGCATTATTGGCCACTACTGGAGTGGCTCTAGGGATGGAGAGATACCAGTTAAAAGCTCTTTATTGCACATTCCACGCGTGTGCTCATACCCTGTATTTTCTAATCCCTTTTCCAAATTCCATTCAGCAGCGGACTCCTGATCTCAGGGGTAAATATGGCCTCAAAGTAAAGTCCACATAAACTTTAAGGCAAAAGGAATATATAAGATATTGGACAGAGAAGCAGTATGATTGAAGTAAAACATAAAAAAAAAACCACATTTTTTTTCCAGACTCATCTTTAGGTGCAAAGGGAAAAAAAAACTTAAATTGGCAGGAGCGTATTGCTGGTTGGTTGTTTCAGTAAAAGCAGCTCATTATTTGAAGGGAGAAACTGTTCCCCCAGCCTAAAAGAAATGGAGATTTACAGTATGGTCCCCATCTGGCTTGGGATGACATCAAGACTTTTCAACATGGTATCCAAAACAGTCAGAAGCCCAAGGTGTGGAATATTTTAGTTATAGAACCATAGAAAAGAATCTCAGAATGGATTGAGTTGGAAGGGACCTTAAAGATCTTATTTTAACTCCCTGCCATGGCAGGGACACCTTTCACTTGTTGCTCCAAGCCCTGTCCAGCCTGGCCTTGGACACTTCCAGGGACAGGGCAGCCACAGCTTCTCTGGACACCCTGTGTCCAGAAAGTGTGGAGAATCCATGGCTGAATTCTTCTTTTCCCTGATTCAAAGAGGACTGTGACTTGCATGTGTAACCTCTGCGGAGGCGTTATCCAGGCACTGTTCCGTAGATGTTGGTGTGGAAAGCGGCTCAGATCAGAGAGGCCTGACTGGCTGGGAGTGAGCACAGAGCCTCCTCTGCTTGGCTGTTTTTAAAGGCAGGATCCCAGTCAATGTTTCTTGTAGTCAAGGAGAATTTGAGTTGAAAGGAATTTAAATCGTGTCCCAACAAAGCACTATGGCATGGAAACAGGACAGAAAGCTTGGATGCACCTTCTGGATCTGGTTTATAATGAGAGGGCTTGGGGCCCAGGCAATACTAAATAGATTTCCAGGGATTTCAAGACCCATGGCCAGATCTCTTGGGCAAAGTTTCCTGTTACATGGGACTGCTCTGCCCAGGCTGAACCGCACAGTTCTGTAAGTGAAAGAAAACCCCAAGGACGATCTTTAGTTTGTGGCTTTGCACTCTGCTGTTTTTTATGTTTACATGCAGTAGCTGTGACCAGTGGTAACAACAGCTCTGGCACCTTAAAGAGTGTTTGTAATTGCCAGGAGAGATCCTGCACGGACTAAAACTGTTGGATATCTGCCACTTACAGGTTTATCACACAGTCCAAGAATGGTTTGGGTTGGAAGGGACCTTAAAGTCCATCCAGTTCCACCCCTGCCACGGGCAGGGACACCTTCCACTGTCCCAGGCTGCTCCAAGACCTGTCCAACCTGGCCTTGGACACTGCCAGGGATGGGGAGTCCTCAACCCAAACGAGGGTGATGCAGAGCATCCTCTGAGGTTACTATGCCACACATCAGGTTTAAACCAACTCTTGCTCCTCTAGAACAACTCTCTTCCCAAGAAGGGACACTCAGGAGTGTCGTCCAGCCTCTGAGAACCCTGAAGGTTTCGGCTGTGTGTTGCATTTCACGTGAATATATCAAATAACATGATGTATCTGCATGGGCTTTGGAGTGAGCTCTAAAAAGCACATTGCTGTCAGTGTGAAGCTTGGTAAAGTCAGGGGTTTAGGTCTTCCCTTCAAACAAGGGAAGGGATCTGTTTTCAAGAAAAATATCCTAGATCCCGTAATTCCTATGGAAAAAAATGGAAATTTATTTTCCATTTAAAAAAACTTAACTTTGCTTCAGACGAGGCCATGTGCCTTTGGTATTTATAGAGAAATACTGGCAAATTTGGTTATAAGTGACAAAGAGGATGGGTAATCCTGACCGACCCTGAGGCTTCATGTCTTGAGAAAATCATATAAAACCTACTTCTTGAACATGTTTCAAAATTTGCACTGAAACACATGAAGAGAGCTCTAAAAAAGTGAGTGGATACCGAGCTGAGGGGGAAAAAAAAGGCAGTAAGCCCACTCTTAAACCTAAAATATCACCAAATACCATTGTGATAAATGCTGTAAAAAATTCAGGGGTTCAGGATAGACACATCAAGGTGGAATAAGAAGTTTACAACATCATCCCCCCAATGGTTACTATCATCTATTAACCAAGCTCCATTTATGTGTCCCAAAGCAGACACAACCTTCTTTCTCAAAATACCCTGCAAAAGTGGAAAAGGGAGAGTCTGACTTCAAAAGCTCTCGAACACTGTAACAGTAGATCAAGTGTATTTTAATTAGAAAAAGATTCAGGCTGCAGAATACAAGTCTGGCTCTGGACCTAAATTGCTCTAACATGCAGCCTGGCTGTCATCTTTCAACTGGGGCCTCTTACTTTTGCTGTGGAAATAAAAATGAGAAAAAAAATCCTCCACTGTAGCATTGGTACGAGTCCAAATTGACAATAAAGTTGCTCGAGTTTCTTGGGATTTACCCTAACAGGAAGTTTTATCGCTGCACATCGGCCTTAGTCATGCCTCAGGTTATGAGTCAAGTCAAAACAAAGCAATCACCTCTTAAACTGTGAAGGGAAAAGAAAGTAAAAGTGAAATTTGGAGCATGCTGTAGTCAATAATCTGATGTTGGCTTTAACAGAATGAGAGTGTCACCCAGAAAAGTGTCTGTAGGAATTGCAGTCTTTGTTTTACACACATAATACACATTAAATAGCAATTCTGAGAAGTGCAGCCCTTAGGTAAGCATAGAACTTACCTGATTTGATGAGGAATTGCACTTTTAATCAATCATTCTTACGGGTAAGGGGTCAGCAATTATTTTACCTTTAGATTTGGAGATTCCTGCCATCTATAACTGGAGAAAAAAAATCAACTCTTCCTAACAGCAGGTTTCTTCTACATGTGCTACATGAACTCAAAAGCTCTATTGCTTTGCTGCTGCAGCTTTCTCCATTCTTTCAGTCTCTTTACAGATAAAACAAGTTAATTTTAGGCAACCAGGAAATTTACCTGAGCCACTGCAGAAAGCTCACCATAATAAAATACCATGTTACCAAAATTTGGCAAATCCACTCTCCCCGTTGCTGGCATTTGAATGTTAAAATGTCCAATAATGTATTTTGATTTCCAATTGTTTCGGTTATTTCACCCCTTGGAATACCACGGCTCTAGTCCAGATGTATTTTAATCTTCCTTACTGCCCCTGCCAAATTTCTGTTTCCCATTTGCTGAGTGCTCTCATCATGGGCAATATGTCTATGTCACTTCCTCCCTATATGTTCAGGCTTCTCCTTGACTCATGCAATCTGGAAGAAGCTAAGCCCAGAGGAAAATGCAAACCCTTTAGGGCTGCTATTTTTAAATACAGGAACTTCCATGGAGCTGTTTGAAAAGGAGATTCCTTTTGAAGATAATAAACAATAAGCAAGAAGTAACATTTACAGCTCCTCTCCAAAGTCTTGTGTCCCAGCCCTGGAGCAGGTCAGCAAAAGTCAGGCTTGAAAAAGCACAAAATATCCAAAGAGAAACCACAGAGAATCGAGTTTCCAGGTGTGCTTGATGCTGTGGGGTTTGGGGATATTTGCTGAAACACATGGACTGTCCCCACTGATCATGGATGCCCCTGTATCCCTGGAAGTGTTCCAGGCCAGGCTAGAGGGGGCTGGGAGCAGCCTGGGACAGTGGGAGGTGTCCCTGCCCATGGCAGGGGTGGCACTGGATGAACTGTAAGGTCCTTTCCAACCCAAACCATTCGGGGATTCTGGGATTTGCACCACCAGGCTTCTGGTATCTCCTCTCCTGCAAACACACCTTTGATCCCTACGGATGCAAGGCCAACTGCCCCTGATCCGAATCCTCCTCTTTCCAAATCAGGTGTGGAGGAAGGAAGAGCCCCTTTGAGCCCAGGACGAGAGAGGCCAAGGTGTCCCAGGGGCACCTGGGACAGAGATCAGGGGTTCATTCCATTCCTTTTTGTTTTTCCTGGGACTCTGAATTTCAGAGGCCAGCCCCTTTGAAGCCACAGGGCACCTTCTTGAGGGGCCATCAGTCCCTTCTGGCAGTCGCACACTGCAGGTCTGAGCCCCGCCTGGGGACAAGGTGATCTCACACGTAAAGCAAGGAGTGGCAAACAGCAAGGATGCGTTCAGACTGCACCAGGTTCTCTGCTAGGAAGCAGCAAGAGCCATCCAGCAAAGGCAAGCCCTTTGGGTTTCTGCCAGGGTCTAAATGCAGTCCAGCTGAGAATCCTTGTGGCATTCAGAGGTGCCACGGTGCCAGGCAGTGTGCTGGGCTGTGAGGGATCCCACTGCAGGGAGTGGAATCAGGAGTGAAACCCCTGATGCTGCTCAGTGCCCCGATCCCACTCACATTCCTCTTTTACTACCACTTTTCTGTTGCTTTTGCCCAAACAAATACTTCAGCAGAAGCTTATCTTTGAAAATCTTGTGGTTTATAGGTCACTATGAAAAGTAATGGTAGGGTTATTTTGAGCTAGCAGTGTGTATTAAGTATTTTTACATGTTATTAGAGGCCAGTTGATGGCACATCTCCCTCTGGCTCACTCTCCTCTACCCAGACACCAATTTACATGAAACTTTCAGGAATGTCATATCTGAGATTGCTGCCCTCTGGTAATTCTGCTCGAGTTAGACAACGACTTGCAAGGTTTGAAAGTGAACAGCACAAAAACACAACACCCTTGGCTGACTGCAACATCATTTCCTAAGGGATTTATTTTTTTTTTTAAATCAAACAAAAAAAGGCATGCACTGAGCTGGACTTCGTGGCTCTCAGGGACTGTTCATCATCATGGCCAGAGCACAAGAATGCCTGATAACGTAGGTGAGTAGATTTTGCTCTCAAGGCTCATTATTTACAAGGCAGTAACTCCGTGCAGAGGTTCTTACCAGCAGCTGTAGCACTTCTTGATTCACAATGTAAATGTGCTGTGTAAATGCTTGTAAAACTTTATGAGCGCCATTGCCTCCAAGCACTTCCAGCCCAGGTATGGTTAATAAATCCTGCATCTGCACTGTCTCGAGCCCCTCCCCAACCTTCCGGGCCAATATTCCAGAGGCAAAGAGCTCCCCTACACCCACTGAGCAGTGCTAGGGGGTTTTTGTTAGCTGACTCTAAAAGACACAGTCCCCTTGTAAGGAGCTGTACCAGAGATTTAATTAACTTTACTTTTTCCATCCACCACCTGTGGCCTCCATCTCACACACGCAGCCGTACTTACTGATGCTGCTGAGCACCCACACCCTCATCAATGATTTCTTTATTTCTCCAGGAGATTTTTCAGGGTGAAAAGCAGCAGCCTGGCTCTCCGCGATCTTCTGGAGAATTCCCACTAGGTGGCACCGATATCCAGCATTCCCTCTCCACCCTGCATGTGAATTCCCCTTGCTTCGCTCCAGGTCTTCTCTCCCTCATTTTTTTTTTTCTTTCAACATTTCCAAACTCTGAGCTCATCGGTTTTAATAACTACAAAAACAAACAGCTCCCGGGATCTTTTTTCCTGTCCTTACGGTGCTGGATGGCTCCAAGCCAAAAGCCAAGTTGTGTTTTTTCACAGACAAAAAAGATCAGTTTCCAGCGTGGTTTCTGCAGCTGGTTCAGGAGTCTGACTGCTACAACCATTAATTATTTCTTTTAGGACCATCATCATTCGAGTCCTTAGCGGTTCTTTACTTTGTCATCCTCACTTACGTGCGTAATAAACCCGACCTCTGCCGGAGCACCCCGATCCCGGGCAGACCAAGGAGCTGGGAAACAGGGAAAGCTGTGAGGAAAACTGATGGAGCAGTGACTGAGAGCTGCCAGCAGCCATTCATCTTCCAGTAAATACGAGAATGTGGAGAGAGTCCGACACAAAATCCTTTGTAGGGAACTCAGATAAAACCAGAATCAGGCAAAATGTAACTCAAATGAGGCTTTGGTAATAATTCTCTCAACAGGAAGTAGTCGGGAGTAATTCCTCACTAAGAGGACTGAAGTAATTTTGCATATCTTTCAGAAGAGACTGAAGGTTTTTCAGCAGGTCTTTCTCAAATTCAGCCCTTTTCTCCCCTCCTCCATGCTCTTACATGTTCCCGAACAAATATGTAGAATTCCTTTGGACTGGAACTAATTTTAGTTTGTAATGTAACAGCAAAGCCCTTCCAAGACTAACAATTAGGAAACAATTTAGGAAAAAAACCTGCACACATTTTCCTGGTGAATAGGAAGAAGCTAGAAGTCAATAACTCCAATTAAATTAAAACTACTATTTGAGGATAACTCTGTAACTGACTGGAAAAACAGCTTCTGAGTCTGCCAGGCCATGATAATATCATTAACAGGGACTGCAGTCCCATGAACATGAATGTGGATATGGCTGTTGAAGTCCTGAGTTCATTTTAAGCTCATATAAAATTCTTTATCTACATTTCTTCGTTTTTTAAACATAAATTCCTGAGTGGTTGTTCTCTCTCCTCAAATCAGCTTTACAAAGTAAGAGTTTCCAAACCCCATTTGAAAGTCTTCATTTCAGATCCTTTAAAAATCACCAGGATATCCCAGATATAAACATCAGTGAATGTTCATTAGTTCATCACTCACTATCTTACAGTGAAATGATAACGTAAACAATCATGAAGATGGGGTTTCTGGAAGGCCAGAGAGTTTTACAGCTGTGGGATTTCAGATCCTGGCTTTTATTCAGGTGCTGGAAAAACAAAGACTGTGAAAAAAAAAGCAGATAAGTGCGACAAGACTGGAAAAAGCAGGGGATGGAACAATTCAAAATTCACTGACCTATTTACTGCCGCATCTGCCACGGCCTCCAGTCTGGACAGCCCAATGGGAAATGCACCAGGAAAATGTAATCACTGGAGATTATCCTCTGTATGAGAAAAAAAACAATGTCTGCAGTCAGCCTTCCCAAGTTCAGCAGCTTCCTCTAACTCATAAAAAGCGGAATGCAACTGCTGTCCCTTGGAGCAGCAGCGTGGGGAAGCCCCCCCTTCCCTGCAGCTAGGCCAGGGAATTGCCCGGCGCTCCGGGCACGGGGATCCCCCCAGGCTCCTGTGTCCTTACCCTGCGCGGTGCTCCCCCAGGAGTCCGGGCTTCTTCCTCCCACTTAGGGCTTTTCCCTCCCATTCCCACCTGGCTGCAGGCACAGCCCCGGGGCTTTGATGTGCAGTT
>VYZQ01028971.1:25353-42560 GCA_013400655.1 Mystacornis crossleyi
GAGCCGTGTGTCACCCCCACTGTCACAGCCCCACTGTCACCCCTGCTGTCACCCCTGCTGTCACACCCCCACTGTCACTCCTGCTGTCACAGCCCCACTGTCACAGCCCCACTGTCACCCCCAGTGTCACTCCTGCTGTCACAGCCCCGCTGTCACAGCCCCGCTGTCAGCTCCACTGTCACAGGCCCTGCTCACCACCACACAAGCCCCGTTTCCGAGGCGCCCTCGCACCGGGAGCTGAGGGGCCGAGGCCGTGAGGCGGCGAGACTGCGAGGCTGCAGGGGCGGGCGGGGAAGCCCGGCCCGCTCCGGACGGACGCGGCGGGCACCCAATGCGCTCCGGAGGGAGGGCAGAGCCCCGCGGCCCGACCCAATGAGGCCGCGCCCGGAGCGGGACTTCCTTCGGGGATCCCGCGGCGGGGGAGCCGCGGCCGAGGGGGGACACGTCCGTGCGGGGCCGGGACCTGCCTTTGTTCCCCGCAGCCCCGGCCCGCAGCCGCCCCCCGGCCGCAGGGACCGGCACACGGCCACAGGGACACGGAGCATCCTCAGCATGAGCCCCGCCGCTGCCCGCACCGGGGAGACCGCCCCGGGCGCCGCGGCCGTGCCCAGGGGCTGAAACGCTCGGCCGGCCCCGCCTCCGCCGTCCCTCCTTCCCTTCCTCCCCTCCTCCTCCTCCTCCTCCTCCTCCCGGGGCCTCCGATGCCGCCGCCTCCCGCCCGCTGCTGAGCCGTGACGGGCGGGGGCCCTCGGGACCCCGCCGGGGACATGGGCAACGGGATGTGCTCCCGGAAACAGAAGCGGATTTTCCAGACGCTGCTGCTGCTGACCGTGGTGTTCGGGTTCCTGTACGGGGCGATGCTCTACTACGAGCTGCAGGGCCAGCTGAGGAAGGCTGAGGCCACGGCGCTCAAGTACCAGCAGCATCAGGAGTCCCTCTCGGCTCAGTTACAAGGTACTCCCTCGGCAGGAGCCTCTGCAAGGCTTGCAGAACACCCTCCTCCTCCTCCTCCTCCTCCTCCTCCGGCTGTCCAACCTCTCTCAAAGTTTTTCTCCTTCTCCCCCTTCTTTTCCTGCAGCCTGTGGGGTTGTGGGGTCTCCCCGCGCTGGGATCCCGGCCCCGCCGAGGTCGGGGTGAGGTTTTGTCGTGGGTTCTTAGAGAGCTCTCATTCCCACTCGCCCCCACACGTCCCGTAGTGACTCTTGTTCCCAAAGGACTGCACATCACTTGGCAATTCCTGGCGTAACAGGGAAAGGCAGGCGTGCTGCCTGCTGCCCACCTATGAGTACAGACCGTGTCCAGGCTGGGATTTTTGTGGGCTTCTCTGTTGTCTCTGCAGGGTTTTATGTTGAACATCCATCTGCAGTTCCTGGGCAGCATACACCTTAAATAGCTCCAGGATGGAGGAGAGGAGTATTCTAATAAAGTGTTTTTAAAGGGTAATTTAAAAGTGAACTTCAAGTAAGTTACTTGGGTAAGGCTGTTCTATTACTTTTGGAATAACTTTGAATTTCTTGGCTTAAAGGTGCCACATAAATACAGATCCTCGTGTATCTTGGTTTAAGGATGCAGATATGGGTGTCCTGTAGTTGGAGATAAAAAGATGTCGATGTTTGACATCTGCATGCCCAGAAATCAGAAGCAAAGCAGCAGGGATGTACCTGAAACATCAATGGTCCGGGAAGTGAAAGACCTCAGCACCTCTCTAACTGTCAAGTGCAAGGTTATCAGGTCAGCACAGATAAAGCCCAGAGCCAGCTTTCAAGTTTTCTTTCTCAAAATAGCATAAAAGAAGAATCAGAGGGATCTGCTGTAGCAGCACTAAACTTCAGGGTGATCCTCAGCCATCCTTTTCCCTGTGGAAGCATCCATCAAAGCATGCCTGGCAGCACAGTTTGTGAGCAGAGAGAGCACAGAGTTGGGCTTATGCTGTTAGATTCTGACAGTGATTTGTTCCTTCAACGTGTTCAGTCACCAGCTGACACCATCGTTACTTAGTATTTCAATTTCAGGCCATTTCCAGGTTATACCGTGGAGCTCTTTGCCAGAAACCTTCATTTTATTCCTGAAAAAGGTGGCTGGGAGGTGGGCGTGTGGCAGATGGCTAAAGGGCTACTCTTGCTAGGCTGTGCATTTGCCAGCAGAGGACACAGGAACATCTTGTTCTCGAGTTAAAATTTGACAAGTTGGCTTTTTCTGTTGCTCCGGCTTTGCCAAAGAGGAGCATGCAACAAACTTTATCCTTACACAGAAGAGAGATTCTCTGGATCAGATATGTGAGGTCTGGACTGTTGGTTTGAACTTTCCATGCTTGAAACGTTATTTTGAGTAGCTGTCATCTGTCCAAGCGTGTTCATGGAAGCAGCAGGCCATTGTGGGAGCTGCATTTTATGTAATTCTCCTGCTTGTGTCAGTGTATCAATGGGAAATGTGAAATATGGACCAGGATCTGATAACATTAATAGATTTGATGATCCATGCAATAAACTCACATGGCTCTGGGATCCATGCCAGTGTATCAAGCCCATTAAGCAGGAAGATTTATCTGCGCCAAGTACGGTAGCAGTAAACCCTGTTTAAAAAAAATAATCATTGGTAATTAAGTCACTGGATAGAAGTAAAAATAAAATGTAACAAAAAAATGGTTCTTTAAATTTTCCTGTGTTCTGAAGTAGCTGTTACACCTAGGAGAGGGTGAGAGCCCAGAGAAATACTAAATGCAGCAGCAGCCACTAGCTGTCCAATATCCCACTGAAGTAAAGGGAAGTTACGTTCCTGAGGATTCCAGAGGATTTGGGGAATAAACTTTTCTTCCCTGTCTTTCTGCAATGGCCTCCCCTGTATAATCACCTGGATTTTTGCAGTAGGAGTTTGTTAGTGAGGTGAACACAGAATTCAGAGCCTGTGCCTATGCCCAGCTCACCTGGAGAGACACAAGCACGGTGCTGACTGTGATATCCCCCACCAAACCAATTCCTGAGCCTTTCCTATTTAACTCTTTGTTATGGAACAACAGGAAGGAATTTTCTTTAAGCAGAGACTTGGACACAACATAAAATGCTGACAGAAAATCCCGTTTGCAGGTGCAGTATCTGACTGCACTTTGAACTTTTGATTTTAAATGACCTGGATTTTAAATCAACAATGTTCCTGTTTCCAAATTAAAAAAAAAATTAAAAAACGCCCAAAAAACCCCACACAAACCTCTAAGAATATCTGAGCTATGTCTCTTGGCTGTCCAAAGATTATTCTTTGAGTTTATTGTTTTATGAGAACAATAAAATTAAAGTATTGCATTGGTAAAGTAATGCAACTTACCTTTTCCATGCAGCATAACGAGTTTCTCTATAGATCCTGGACTAGAGATAACTTTGGGGCCTGAAATATGATGGAAGCACTCTGAAACCTTTTAAAAAGAAAGCAGTTAAAGGAAAGCAGGCTGCTATATCAACATGGCTTGGTTTCTCGGTGTTCACAGCTCTCCTGGATGATTAAATAAGAATTTAAAGCTGAGCAGAAAATGATGCCTTGGACTTCTATTTCCTGAACACCCATTTCGTCAGGAGGCTTTTTATTTTTAAATGCAAACTAAAAAAGTAAAAGGCAACTTCTAAAAGTGGTGTCTTTGGGAATCCTGAGGCTCTTTTGTGGCTGTGCCCCTGGAAGTCCGACTGGGTTGAATCTCTTGGGTGACAGTGAAATATCACCTGTTGTCTGACTTTTTCTAGGGTTTTGTTGTGACTGCTGGAGCCTACAAAGGCAGTTGCTCTCCTGATTGCACACAGAGGAGCTTGTGAGTGCCCCTGTCAGGGCTTGTGAGTGAAACTCGAGTGCATCTGTGAAATGCCTGGGGTTCATGGACACTCCTGAGTTTACGGACACAGGGGCAGTTTAGGACCTGAGTGCCTTTGCTCTGCCCAAGATCTGAATCCAGAGCCTCAGCTGTAGCTCAGAGTGCAGCTCCCTTCACTTCCTACTGCCCCTCTACTGTTTTTCACATTTTTATGGGTTTTTTTTCATCTATGTAGGTAATAACAACCTTTCTTTTTCGTACTTGCCAGTTCTTCATGCCCGAATGAGCTGTTCTTTCTGTTTTTCCTTGAAAAGCCAGCTCTCTTAGATTTTTATCTTTTTCATTGCCTTGTTTTGCTCAAACACAGCAACACACGGAGGAGGCTCAATCTCCTGGGAATATGTGGGAAAATGCCAAGGCAGAATGTACAGATCACTGGGAAATGGTGCAGGGAGAGTCTCAGAATCATTAACAAACACACCTGACCTGAAGAGAGCTGCATGTGGCTCTGTTTCGGGGAGTTCTGCTCTCTCTGGTGTTCACAGCTCCAGCCACTCCACTGGGAAGTGTTTGTGCCCCTTGGAATAAGCCCAGGGTCCAAAAGGAAGGATGGCAGACCTGGGGAACACAATAACTGGGTTAGAAAGGCTGGGATCTTAAACTCACCCCCTTTAGAGGATCAGATTGCAGCAGATTTTCTAAAGAAATCAAACTTTGGCATTTTTCTCTATCAAAGTTCTGCTGGGCATGGAGAAAGTAGGGCTGCTTTTGTAATCCACAAAGGGGAAAAATTTAGAGATGACACAAAATTTTTTGGCTGCTGAGAAAATCTAAAGTCATTGTTATCTATAAGGTCTTTCATAGAGAAGCTGTTCCCAGTAAGCTGATTATTTTTAAATCTCATTCTTTGAGCACTATATACATTTGAAACATGAAGATAATCTTACTTAATATTTCTTAAAATGATAAAACCAAAACTTGATGCTCTTTGCATCCTTTAAAGATTTGTCAGACTGTCTTGAACTCCATACAGGAACAGGCTTCAGTTGCTAGAACAGAACCACACTGAGAGCTGCAGGTGAGCCCCATTGTTCCTGTGACTGCTGCAGGATTGAAAGTATCTACAGACACCTTTTGAGCCCTTGCAGCTTCTGTCGTGTCATCCTCCGAGTGTTAAGTAACCCCTCGTGTACTATTTTAATCTGTTTAATCTGCTTCAATCCCTAATCCTAATGACAGCCTACAGTTAGTGCCTTTTACTACCTTCATTTTCCTGCTCTTCCTCTGAGGGTCTTAGCGTGTCTGATGGCTTTGGGCAGTCCCTGTGCAGCCTGAGACTGTCCTGTGAGCTCGGGAGCCAGCCCAGCAGGGACTCTGGACGTGAGAGTTTCCCTGCTGTGGACAAGGTGTGCATTTCCTCAGAGGTTTCTGCTCCAGTGCTGGAAAGCACCGGCTGTAAAGCAAACGTGGATTGCTCTGTGCCAGCTGTGCCAATTGTCCTAAATCAAGAGTCCCTGTGGGGTGACCTGCTAGGAGCTGGGCAGATCGGATCTGAGGTAGCTTTATGTGTGCCCCACAACGCGCCGCAGGGCTGGGTCACAGTTCTGTGTCACTTGGTGACATATCCGTGCTGAAAACTGCATGGGTGCCACAGCTGCTCCCACGTCATACAGATGTGGCTGTACTTCACTATCACATCCCTCTTTTATAGTGCCTGAAACTTGTACCTTGAGTTGGCTGAGCTGGGAAGAACCAACACTACTTCTGAAGGATTATTTTTCACGTGCATCAGACAAGTAGAGGTGCACCTAGTGCAGCTCCTGTGTGGTTGGTTGTTCTTCCCCAAACCAGAATCCTGAATTCCTATGGCTTTCAGGTTGCCCATAACACTGCAGCACTTATTTTGATGGTGTTTTGTTGCTGCCTGAGAGATCCATGGTGGCATTGCAAGAGAGGTTGGTTCTGTGTGTACATCCCCTGAAATGTAATGCTCAGCATCCCAAATTCTGCTACCTGGCTTCTTGAAATGGAAAGCTTTGGTTTGTAACCTCCTCTGAGCACCTGGCTGTTGTACCTCCATTCACATTTTCAATGGATATTTAATGGTCTACATATTTAAAACATGTGAAGTGCTTGAATTTGTGCAGAATTTTAGTATGGAAGAGGTATGTGATGTGGTATATTCATATATGCATTTGCATGTGCATATATGTATGAGTGAAACTAGATAGATACGTGTTTGTTTTGCAGGTCAACCTCAAGATTTTGGGTTATCTGGAATTACCCAGCTTTTACTCATAACCCAAGTACAGAGAAGGTTCTGGGGCTCTGTTCAGATTGGTTAACTCAGGGAAGTTTGTTTCCAGGTCCAAAGCGGAATTTCCACGTCCAGCAGCTGAGTGCTGACTTGAAAGATAAATTGAGCACATGCCCATATTTATATTTTTTCATTCCTGTAATCTGTGCCCAAAGCGCCCTTTCCTTGAGGACATAATGGTTCCGGGATAAATTTCTGCCAGTGCTGCAGCATTTCCTCTGCACCCCAGCTGGCCCCTGGCTGAGGATCCCAGAGCAGTCTGAGGGAATATTGAGCAGAGTGAGGTCCTGGGGTGGCTTTGTTCCCTGGGTTTTGGTGTTCCCCCTCCCCGGTTTAACACAAGACCTGGTGGCCAACAGGATGCAAAATATATCCAAATATTTGTTACTGATGTTGATTTAAACCCCCCTAGAGCCTGTCAGTGATGGAGCTGAGTGGGCACTTCAGAGCTGGGACAGGAGGAGGGAGGGGGGTGGGTTGCTGGTGGGGAGTTTGCATTCTGCCGCCTTGGACAGTCATCTCCTGTCACATATTCCTGCCTGCCTCAATTCCTAAGCCTTAAAAACGATGTTCCAAGCCCTGGCTGAGCTGGCTGTTTGCTTGTCAGCCTGTGAGTTTGGGTGGGGCAGCTTATGAGCAAGGCTTCCACCCTCTGTGAGATTTGAATGCCCATTATACATCTCCGATGTGCTGGGGAGGATATTGCCAGCAATTTGTGGCTAACAGAGTTCACTTTGCTCCTTTTGGAACGAGATCCTTGCAAGGAAAAAGTAATTTAATCTGCCCTGCTGAAAGTCAGGTGCTGCTTTGAGGTTTGATCATAATGAAAGCTAAATAAATCAGATTACTGAAAAAAATGAGCTGTAAAAAACAAGTAATTAAAGCTGAATCCTTTGTTGGGTGATTTTTCTTGGGATTTTCAGGATTTTGGGGGCATGAATTTGTAGTCATGTTGGAGCCTGAGTGGAGCACTTGAGGAATTCAACCTCTTTGGATGCTGTTCCTTGTTTAAGGAAGGGTCTTGTGAGCTGAATGCAGTTCTGATCTTTTTCTGGTGATGTAGCAGAACCCAAACTTTTTGAGATTTTCTGCTCTGCATCATTAATTGAGAAATAAAAGAAACTGCAGTCGCTCCACCTCGTCCTCTACGTTTCCCCCCTCCCCTAAGGTATCTGAAATTAGCCTGTTATCTTATTTTCCTGAGGTGACTCAGATCCCAGAGTTTGGCAGTCATTTCCAGGGCTTAATTACAGAGATGATGAGAGAAGTATGGTCTGCCTGAGCTCCCAGAGGGCGGAGTAAGGAGCCTGTTCCTATCCACACCACCACACTCAACAAAGCCATTTTCAGTCAAAAAAATCAATTAATCACTAACTCAAACTCTTGATTTCTGGATGCAGTTAGTGCATATATAGATTGAGTTTTTTTCTTCGAGGTCTATTTTTTGCTAATTTCTAAATACAGATATTCAGGTAGATCCTGATACCGTGTAGATACAATCACTAGACCTTCATAAAATTAAAAAAATGTAAAACACTCCAGGCCTTTGTTTCCTGGAGCTGAGGGCTGAGCAGGCCCAGAGATTCAGAGATGACGTAAGAAGAAAACTGTTGTCTCTGCAGTTTTTATCAATGTTTGTGTATTTTACTGCTAATTTAAGTCTCAAATCACTACACAGGTTTTCTTTGAACTATTTGCATTTATCATCACTCCAAGAAAAAAAAACCCAACCTTTGTCATCTATTGGTGTATAGAAAAGAGCAATGCAAGGTGGGATGCTGGTCCCACCCGTGCTACCAAGGGCTGGAAGAAACCTTTTGTGGAGTGCACTCAAAGTCTTTTCTGGAAAACATGATCTCCTTCCTGATAAAAGTCAGGTCTGAAGCCTATCTGTAAGGCTTAAATATTTAATCTCATTTAATACCCCTTCTCCAACTTATTTTTAGCAGCAGCTCTTACAGTTTACTGTTTGAACATGATAAATCCTTCCTTCTGTCCCAACTTATCTTAAATCCATTGTTTCCTAGAGGTGTTATTGACTTCTAAGAAAGGCATTATGTGAGGCAGGGTGGAGTAAAAGAATTCTATTAAATGTAGATGCTTGCTCCAGTTTAGAAATTAATTTTCCTGTCATCCTTACAATTGAATAGAGGCCACTTTGAATGATCTCTTAGAAATACAAGTGTGTGTTTCTGGGGTAAAGTACATTAATGTGCCACATTCCCCAGCCTTTCCCATTTTTCAGAACTGCAGTGAAGGCAAAACTGGAACCACTTGCCGGAGCTTTTTCATTAGAACTTCTTACTGGAATACTGAGTAAGTCAGAGGAACTTGTTTATTTTAATTGGAAGCTCATTTTTGGTGTAGGATCTCTGAAAGCAGATGTTACGCTTTCTCTTAAAAAAAAAATCCCCTGAATGTGAAGATCCAGATATTAAATACAAACTTTTCAAATTATTAATACTCTGAGAAAAATAAATGGTTAAGGAATTCAGTCAAAGCAGAGGCCATTTTTAAGCACAACTGCCAGTGTGTGGTGTGGTTTTCCAGGAGGAATTTGACATGTCTGGCTGTAATAAGACAAAACCATTATTTGATCATGTGAGTAAATTGCAAAGTGTAGGAGTTTGTTTGGAAGTAAAGGTAATTCTCACAGTCCACACAGTGCCAGCTGTGGTTTGCAGAGAGCAAAATGAGAGCAGTCCATCCCTGCCTGCATGAGGCCTCACACACAATCAGTTTCACCTTATCGTGGTTTCTGTTTCTGTCCTTTTCGTGGAAATTCCAACCAGAAAACTTCAGGGACATAAATTATTGAATAGCTGCAATATTTTGTTCAATAAATTGTAAATATTGTGGCTTGGAGCACCCTGGGATAGTGGAAGTGGTGTCGCTGCCCATGGCAGGGGGATAGAAAAAGATGAGCTTTAATGTCCCTTCCAACCCAAACCATTCTATGATAAATAGATGGGGTTTGTAATGTTATTTCTTTGTGCTATGCTTAAAACACAGATTTCCTAGTCTTTTTTGTGGGAGTACTTCCATTTTTTCTAAGATACTGGCAGTGTCACTGGAATATCCATTTGTTGCTAAACCTTTCAGGTGAGTCTCTGAAATAAAAGGAACTCACACTGTGGTGCTGTGGCCAGCGTGGCTTGTACTGTGGTGGGGAATCCTGCTGCTTTTCCAGCAGTTACCCACAGTTTGATAATCTGTTTCTGATAAGATTATCAGTAGTGAAATCGGTGGATCTCCTTGTTTGAAAGCAGATTCACTGATTTAAATACCGGGCTGGAAGCTTGGGGGGCAGCTCTTGCTATGTTAATAACATCTCCTCACAGCATGAAATGTGTCAGAGGAGTCATGAAATGTCATCTGAGATCAAAATTTTAATTATTGTCATTGGATTAGAGAATTTATCCTACATCCCGTATTGAAGGGATTCCACTTTGGCTCATGGAAGTGCTTTTACTCTCAGCTGAAAAGCTTTTTCCATGGGTCCACAATTGAAGTGGTTCTATTTGCAGGGACAAGAATGGAGAATTAAATATTTTTATAGCAAGTCTGTGTTGTGCAGACCTTCGCAGTGTCACTAGAGAAGTGCCAGTGTGGTTTACCCCACGCTGCTGGTTCAGTTCAACTCTGCCACAGTGTGAGGGAAAATAACACTGAGAGTTGCCAAGACTACTGAAATCTGCTGGTTTTAAGTGAAAGATGTTACTGTAAGCTCAGAGAATAACTTCAGAATTGTGTAAAAATCAATCATGTTGAAATTAGTACAATTTCTTGGATCATATTTTTAAATCCCAATGTAAAGTTAATTTTCCAGTATGTAAGGCAGTGGGAACTGGGGCATTTTAGACTCTGAGATCATCCTTCTGATCAAATGATTAAAGTAACACAGTCACAACATTGCTGGTAATGTAAATTAGGAAATGCTTTCTTTTAAATGTACAATAATGGCTTATTTTGCTTAATAATAGCTTTATTGCTTAGCGGTACAGAGCAGAGATAGGAGAAGGAACCTTGGCTGTTAAATAATCTCAATTTCATCACCTCCCTGACTCTTGTGTTGCAATTAACGTTCAGCACTGGTCGAAGTGGTGCAATGTGGGAACATGCAGGGCATCCCACACCTCCCTTCTCCCTCGCTTCCTTTTGTTTATGGGGAAAATCTGAAGGACTTGATTTTATTGGGATCAGTTCAAGGACTGCTCAGTGTTTCCTTGTTGAAGGTGAAAGGTCTTTATTGATATGTGAGGTTACCAGTTCAGTTTCTGGGCTCTGTGAGTTTGTGGTTCTTTGTTCATTTGTGTAGGCTACATTCTGTAGGTAATTTCAAGAATTAAACTCACACCTGCAGTAATTCCAGCTTTGGAATAGTGCCTCTTAGCTATTAGATGACAATATTTTTACCCTTTTTTTTTACCAATCTATTAAATATAATGTAGAAATAAAGTTCAATTATTTGTGCAAATATCACTACAACATTAAAAGCTTACCCTAGGAAAAATTATTTGTGCATCCCAGCAGTGGGATTTTGTCAGATTCCTTATGTAGGGAAGGAATAACCACTACTGGGGTTGGACTTTTCTATAAAACCTGCTTTTCAGTGTATTTATTTCTTTCAGATTCTTTCTCAGACATCTTGTATCCAGGCTGGCAGCAAAGTGGAGGAAATCCCTGCTGTAGTAACAAGCCCTTTGTAGTCTGGGCTCTTCCTAAAGTTCCTAACTGGTGGAAATAATTCAACTTTATGGGAGATAAACTCCTATATGTACTTATAAAATCTGACTGGCAGCCTACTCCCCAAAGGAGCAAGTGAGAAAGCATGGAACCTGTGCTTTGTTAATAATTATTCTTGATCAACACCTTCAGTACCTTGCACCTTGTGGACTTTTCTCAGAGAGAAACGTGCTGAGCCAACCAGTAACTGAACCCAAAGGGCAGAGGTGTAGGAGGAGGTTTTTCCTTGCCCTTTTTAGCCACCTGAGGGGCTGTTTTAGGACTTCTCCAGCTTTGTCCCAGTATTTCAAGGATTAGCACACAGCAGGTGGAGGAGAGGACCCACTGCCTGTGCTCAGACCCTGCAAGTGCAGGGTGAAACCCAGAGCTCAGCAGGGATTCTCTGAGCACTCCCTGAACCCCAAATCCTGCTTTCTCCTGCCCCTTTCCTCCTGCCCCTGTGAAGGCCTTGCTGTGCAGGCTTTCCCCCCACGCACACACTTGTTAAAGCACCGGGAGGAGCTGTGGAAGGTGCACTTGCACACGGGGAAGGGGAATGCGAAATGTTCCCTGCAAATCCATTTGTGGTTTCGCGTGTTTGCCAGAAAGCCTCTTCCACCCCGACTGCTCAAGCCCATTATGGATTTTCATTGCTCTCCTGAGCTGCTGTGCTACAGCCACTGTTCCTTTTGCACAATAATTCAGCATTCACCACCTTCGGGGCCTGAATAAAACCGTCACTGTAGTGCTGCTCTTTTTTTTTCATTTTTCCCTTCTCCAAGCCTGCTGCTGGTGACTTTGTGAATATTCATTGCCTGCTTGTTTTCTTACAGAGGGTGTTGATACATTGGCTCATCTTGACTGATGCCCTTGACTTTTGAAGATAAATAGCAAAGTGGAGATAGGTGCCAGGGATTGATTAGCAAGCCAGTTTCTGAGCCAAAAAGTAAACCCACGTAGATAAGGCTGCAGAATGCACCTTGATGGAATTAAGAACATGTTTTAAGGTGCTAGAGGAGTTTTCCTGGGCTGCCAAGATACAAATCTTTATTTGATGGTTCTTGCTCAAGGCTTGTGCTCACCAATGGTTTATTCTCAGAAAATGAGTTTTCTAGTTTTGCTGGAAAAATCACTCATTGTTTTAATACAAATAATTAACTCATTAAAAGAATGCAAACTGTAATTTGGGCAGTGGAAGATACTTGTGTTAAACCGAGCTTAAATACATGTATTTTTACAATTAAACACATATGATTGTACATTTCCATGAGTTTTAATCAATATCTTTGCTGCAAACTTGGCTGTTTCAGATAATGAGAGGCGAGGAAAGGGTAAATAGGGACTGATGTGCCACATCCCAAACTCCCATGTCCAAGGCACAGGCTGAATGAAATCCTTCTTTACTGGCAGCCACATGGGGAACTTTGTGCCAGAGGATGTTGAATGTCCTAAACACACCTGGATACAACAAACAAAGTCATAAATGTAAACCCCATTTCGGGATGGTGTCTGCAAAGGAATCATGGGCAGCTTGGACAGTCTTTGGGAGTGATTTCTGCTGGGACACAGTGCAAAGGAATGCCATATTCCCAGTTTTTGGAAGAATTGAGGGTGGCTCCCAGGTTCCCCGTGCCTCAGGCCAGGCACTGTCCAGTGCCCTGCTGCACCTCCGGGAGCTGTCCCACCCTTGGGCATCTCTCTTCCCTCCTTGGGACACGTCAGGAGCTGCCAGGAATTCCTCTGGCAGCAGAGCCGTCCTGTCTTCTTTCCTTGTCTGTATGCAAACAAGGCAGAGGAGGATGGAAATGTGGAAAACGTCCCTGCATTCCTGAGAAGGGAAGAGGGTTTGGGAGCTCCACCACAGCTGGCTGAATCCATAAACAAATCCCTCACCCGCTTATCCCATTCCATGTTTAGCAATGCAAATAACCCGGGATTTGGGATCGATAAAGCGTGCAAAGAGGAAAAAAGGTTACTGTCACAAGGGATACGAGCTGCCCTTTATCCCATGACCTCATTCCACTTGGATTTTCCTGGTGCGTTCTGTGCCAGCACTCGCTGGGTGTGTTGGGGTGGGTGCTGGGGTTTGTGTATGTCACTTTTTAAAGGAATTTGTACAAAATTTCTCTTCTCAGTGGTGTATGAGCACCGATCAAGATTAGAAAAGTCATTACAAAAGGAAAGGCTGGAACATAAGAAAGCAAAAGAAGGTAAAGATGTGCTTTTCACTTTGACATTTAACTTGATTATAGTAGAAAGGAATTTCAAATGTTTTTGCTTCAATTTTAAATGAGCTGGATAATATATTAGCAATATATTAGCAGTTTCTTTTCATCCACTTGGCAGAGCTGTGCTGGTCTTTATAGTAGTTCTTTTTTATTTAATCTTTTTTAGTCGATCTTTTTAAAAGCAATCATCTATTTAGTACTATTTACAGATGACTGCAACAGGAAGTAATATATAATATACCCAGAGAATATGTTTGTATCCATGTACATAAAAACCCCATCACATATGTGGGGTATGGGCATGTGTAAATCCTGTCCTGGCATGCCAGAAATTCAAAACTTGTACCAAAACCATGGGGTCTTTTCCTGCATTCCATCAACGGGAAATTAAACTTGGAATCAGTACTTTTACACGTGCTCTGGGGTGAGCACATGCTCACACGCCTTTTCCTGATTAAGTTCTAGGTGTGTGTGAGGGGGAAATGCTGGTGCCAATTGTATTTCTCACACCTCTGCCCTCTGTGGAAGTTCAGCAGGATCCAATCCTCTGAGTTTGCTCAGTCTCTAAATTCACTTTTCAATTTTCAGAGTAAACCCTCTGTTCTTCCTAAAACTGAGGACTCAGCTGCTGAATTAAAAATATTTCTGTAGCAAACCTGACAAGGAGTGAGAAATGAGTTTCACCGTGCAGGTCTCGGTGGGTTTCTGGTGCCATCTAGTGTAGAACGGTCCTGCTGCTACCCGAGGGTGGGACACCTTTTCAAACCCTGAAAAGAGAGAGGATCAAGGAACAAATGAGGAAATGGTTTATTATTTCCAAGAATACGCTATTTATAAATGCCCTTTTCCTTTTGAATGATGCCCTTGGGCCTCTGCTGAGAGAATTCATGTAACAGAATTAATTACCCATGTGTAGTCTTGAGCCTGAGCTCTGCATCTCTCAGTGTGATACGAAACTTTGAAGCAAAGATGTATTATGAAACTTCTAAAAGAAAATATTTTGTCAAAATTTGTGCATTTTGTCAAATTCTCCATAGGTTGTTTTTCTTTTATTTTTTTTTAAAGATCCTTTTGAAAATTGTTTCTGCATA
Source organism: Mystacornis crossleyi (assembly GCA_013400655.1). Classification (NCBI taxonomy): domain Eukaryota; kingdom Metazoa; phylum Chordata; class Aves; order Passeriformes; family Timaliidae; genus Mystacornis; species Mystacornis crossleyi. The sequence continues at coordinate 39,508 of VYZQ01028971.1, forward strand.
AATATTCAGCTCTTACAGAGAATTTATATACTCAACAGCCAAGTTATTCAAGCATAGATTCTCCTCTTCCTGGTGTTTTTTTTCCCATCAGTACTTTCCCTTTTATGTTGCAGATTTTCTTGTTTATAAACTAGAAGCACAGGAAACACTAAATAAAGGAAGGGTAAGTCATCATTCCTAGTACAAGTTTTTAATAGCTGATGCTATTTGAGTTGTAAGGAAAAGGAAATGCTTTGCAATTATGACTGTTCAAAGGAAGAGATCTTGCAAAATACTAATTGAAAGAGCTCTCACTTATCCCAGTTCTGCTCTGCATTCATAAGTGCTCTCCAATTCCTAATTATTTGAGCTACAGTGGGAGATACTAATATCTTTCCAGAAAATTAATGTAGAAAATAATCCCCTGTTTATTTTTCTGTAGTTCAAACGTAATGTTGTTATATTTAAGGGGAAAGGGGAATAAGGAGGTGTTAGAAATCTTTTTGTAGCTTAGCCCCCAGGGAGTAGAACAGTGACAGCTTTCTAACACATGGGCTTTGAACTGGGAAGAATAAAAACATCAGGAAACTTTGTTTTATATACCAAGTGCCAGAAGGAAAGCTCTGTCTGGCAGAGGACCCAGAGACCTGTAGAGAGCTCTTCATAAAGCAAGTAAATTAGGGTTTTATGGCTATTTCATGTTGAAACTGGGGAGCAGTTTGGGAGCTGAGTAACGGGAGTTAAAATAGGTTGTTGCTGCAGTAGGTGCAGAGTGCAGAGCTTGCTCTGCTCCAGAGCCAGGGGAGGGAAGGATTTGTTCCCTGGGGAGCTGCATCCCTTGGCTGGTGGCTCCTGAAAGCTGCAGAGCTCGGGGCAGTGTCGGGGGGTTACCACGAGTGCTTTTGTTTTGCAGCAAGACTCCAACAGCAGATACAGCGCCCTGAGCGTGCAGCACCAGATGCTGAAGGTGGGTGACTGGGACAGCAGAGCACCTGTGGAGCTGGTTATGCTGGCTGGGTTCTGGTATCACTGCAGAGTGTCAGGGCGTGGGCAGTGCCTTCCTCTTACTTCTAAAAGAGGGTTTCCTGCAGTTTTTCCTCGTCAGGCTTTCCAGTGGGTAATTTAATCTTATCAGATGCAATTGGAGGGAAGGCTGACTTATCAGCCCTCGCGTCGTTTGGCACATGGGGATTTTCTTAGACACTTTGAGCGGCTCCCAGGGGGACAGTGCAGCTCTGGGGTGAGGTGCCACAGCCCTGGAACAGGAGCCTGCTCATCACAGAGATCATTTTGTGTTTGAAAGGAGCTGCACTCTGCATGCTTTGAATAACAACCTTCCTGTTATGAATGCTTCCTATTCATCTGCACTTATTAAACAAATTGCCAAAGACAATATTAGCCAGATCTGCAGATACAGAGCTGTTCCAGTGTCCCAACTTGGTATTTGCAGAGTCAACACGAAGAACTAAAGAAACAGCACGCTGACCTTGAGGAAGATCACCGAAAGCAAGGAGAAGAGTTTAGCAGGACGTTCAGCGATCACAAGGAGCGATACCTACAGCTGCAGCAGGAGAAGGAGCAGGAGATCTCCAAGCTGAAGGGTAAATGGAACCTGTGTCTGGCTGCCCACATTAAATTGGGTGTTTGCCATTGTGTTTTGTGTGGTGTGAGAGAGGCATTTGCTCTGTTCTCACTCCCAGGCCATTTGTGCATCTTCTGCCTCCTGGCAAGTTACATTTTATTGATGATTTTCTGAGGGCTTTCTCTGAAATCTGTTCATATGTGCTCTGTGTTTCTGTCTGGGTTACAGAAATAGCAAAAACCCCAGCAATTAAAAGCCTCTCAAGCATCAGAGGTTGTTGAGCCAGTCTTTAATTTTTAATTCTGACTTGTATAAACCTGGAAAAAAAGGTTTGCCTCTCCCTTTTTGTAACTGAAAGGCAATCGAAGAATATTTGCCACTGCTAGCAGAGATGTAATTGTGCCTCTTTATGAAGTGACTTCATTTACATTTTATACCTCCTTTTTCCCTGTATGTACCAGCTCCTCTGGAGCACGTTGCACCTGAACACTTGGGTGATGAATTCAGTTTTTACTCTTGGCATCCAGTTTCCTGTTCGAGGTTCTGGGCAGTTTTCAGGCCTCTTCCATCCCAATTACCCAATTACATAGAACAAAAGGATGGAGCTGTGTCCATCAGAGCCTTCTCTGCCACGTGTCCCTAACACAGGGCTTGCTTCTGGAGCTGTTTGCAGCTTTGTCTGCAGAGGGTTCTGCAGGCAGGGGTTGTTTGCTGGCTCCACATCAACATCGTGTAAAAAGTGGGAATAGAAGCCTCTCTCCCTGATCCCAGAAGCTTCTGGAGCATGCTGGCCATCTGGGCATCCCTTCCAAAGGAATAGCTGGGTCCTGTGACAGAAAATTCTCACTCGCCAGGTGTGGTGTGGGGAAAGAGAGGAGGGTGCCTTCCTCTCTGCCTTCTCAGGATTCAGATTTCCGTAGGGAATTCTGCCATCTGCCGTGCCCAGCAGGAGCAGTGATGCAGAATTCCATGTTCAGACTGGGTGCACCGATAGAAAATTTCACCAAATGTTATGATTTTCTGCTTGAAAATGGAAAGCTTTTAACAGGGCTGGGGAGAGAGGTAAGAAAAACAAGCCATACAATTATTCTGCCTAATTTTTACTGCAGCAGTTGTGTGGGATTTTATGTAGATTGTGTTATAGTCCTAATTTTGGTGCTTTGCCTGGTGTTATAAATCCAGCCAGGTTTAAACTCTGTATTTCTTTTCATTTCTTTTCAACAGAATCCCTGTATAACTTACGGGAGGAGAACAGGCAGCTGAGGAAAGCTCACCAAGACATTCACACCCAGCTACAGGATGTCAAGGTAGGCTTTGCTCTGAGGAGAACTCACAAGATCATTAGGAAAAATTTTTCCCAAGTTTTCCCAAGCCCGAAGTAGGCTGTGCTGAAGACTTGTAGTTTCTGTTATGTGGGCTAAAGGAGAGGAATAGACTGAACTGGGTTTGTCTTTGGCCACCTGCACTTTAGGTACATGCCCATTAAAAAAAA
>VYZQ01028972.1:8794-19366 GCA_013400655.1 Mystacornis crossleyi
AAAAAAAAAAAAAAAAAAAGGAAGATGAGGTCTCTGAAAGTGTTTATTCAAAGCAATAATTTAACTCCTGAATCAATTCAGGACACAGACAATGAGAATATCATGAAACACACTGGGGAGCACTGCTGCTAATTGTCTACTTATCTAGAATCACAATGAAAAAGGACTGCTTGCGAAAATAACTGAACCATTGGCCATGTAACAGGACAAAAGAAAACTACATGATCCATAAAACCGAAAGTAGAATTTCTTAATGTTGGCTTATCAATATTTCAGAAAGGAGAGAAAAAAATATCTCCGTAAATCTAATATTTTTGCAGCGTAGTATAATTTGATTCCCCAGCAAATTTCCCTAACAGAGGTTTTTTTTCCAGATGGGTTAGTTCACTGTTCTGCTCTGTTGACTCAGATGTCACTTTCATTTGGCCTTCTTTAGACCATGTAGTAATTATACACAGATCTTTAGGAACACTGGCATATTACAGTTGTATTTGAAATATGTAATTGAAACACCTAATAAGATTGTAATTTTGGTACAGTAATAAAACATTGTATCAATTACTAGAAAAATCTGTAATTTTTGATATATTTATTATGTGCTGTGTTCATAAAAAGGAAAGAAAGGGTTTGAATTTATTGAAATAAATATTTTAATAATACTCTTTTTGAAACTAGTATTGAAAATTTCACCTTACTGAAATATGGGTTTTATCAATCTTTTTCTCACAAAAAAAAGAATCTATTTTACTATTTTAAATCCTCCCACGAATTGCTTTTTTGGGAGGATCTTCATGTGTTTCAATATATCATAAGGCCTGATTTGCAAATGCTGCAGCCTGCTAAAATGAATGCTTTCTGTCTCAGCAAAGCAGTAAAAAAGGTACTGAAGAGCAATGGGAACTCTAGCATGACAAAATATTAAAGTCAGAAAGGTATGGATTAGACATGGTCTTTTACAAGAGTGGCTTGATTATATCACTGTCTGGGAGATACCTAAGACATGCGTCATCAGTTTCTATTAAATCATTAAATCTAGAGACAATTGATCTCAGTCACTTTCCTGTGGCTACTTTCAGAATTATTCATTTACAGTACTTTAATTATTGGCATGCTAAGATTTTAGGATAGTCTGAGTTCAGGGCAATGTCATATGTTTCATCTGTGAACTTCACTGTCAGTACAGAATGAAATATGTAAGTCAAGGATTTTTTTTTTCCTGACAGTGACAATGATACAATCTTTCATCTGAATGAAAACTTACAGAGAAAGCATATGGAGACATTTACCTTTAGTTAAAGTAATTACAGTGTTTATTGATAAAACCTTAGAAACATTACAGCTATTTCACTATATTAAATAAACACGTATCTTTTGTTTTGTTTGTTCTTCCTGGTGAGGACATGGTGTCCATGGCTAGGATCAGGCCAGAAAGAAACAGAAAAGTGTTTGGACAGCAGCTGTAATTTAGACATTGTATTTTCAAGCTTTGGAAGACAACATTATGAACCTCGTTGGTGTACCTTAAAAACGCCAAACTCCAGGGAAAAACATAGCACTAATTCTACTAATACAATCTTCCAGCAACAGATTTTCATATTCATCTGTAAATGTGTATGGAAATTTTGAGTAGGATAATGAGAAATAAAATAAAACCTTAAAAACACCTTCTCCTCCATCCCTCCCTTCTTCCCAGCTCTACCTCCTCACCCTGCAGTGCAGGGAGACAGGGAATGGGTCAATTCATCACAGGTTGTTTCTCCCACTGCTCCGGAAGAGGAGTCGTTCCCCTGCTCCACTGTGGGGTCCCTTCTGTGGAAGACAGTTCTCCATGAACTTCTCCTACATGAGTCCATCCAATGGGCAACAGTCCCCCCAAAACTGCTGTAGTGTGGGTCACTCTTCCATAGGGTGCAGTCCTTCAAGGACAGGCTGCTACAGCAGGTGCCCCTCTCTCCACGGGCCTCTGGTGGGGTCACAGCCTCCTCTCAGGCATCCCCCTGCTCCAGCGTGGATGTCCTCTATGAGCTGTGGGTAGGTTTCTGCATCCCTGTTGATCTCCATGAGTTGCAGAGGCACAGCTGCTTCACCATGGTGCAGAGTTCGGGCTGCCGGGGAATCCCAGCTCAGGTGCTGGAACCACCCCCTCTCACTGCTTCTCCACTGACCTCGGTGTCTGCAGAGTTGTTCCTTTCACATGTTCTCACCTCACTCTTCTCTGGCCACAGTTACAACTCTGCAATAACTTTGTTTTTCCTTTCTACTTAAATCTGTTATCACAGAGGGTTTACCACCATTTCTAACTTGCTCTGCCTTGCCCAGTGGCACATCCATCTCTGACGCTGCCATGGATTGGCTCTGTCAGACATGGGGGAAGCTTGTGGCAGCTTCTCACAGAAACCATCCCTGTAGCCCCCGCTACAAAAACCCAGGCCATGTGAACCCAATACCCAATCCAAACTTAATTTAACCTTCGATGAAAAAACCTTTTCATCTCTGAGATTTTTTTCATAATCAATGGGAAATAAAGCATGGGAAATGTCATCTATTAATAGAACATGAAATGCAGCAATGCTTATGAAATTCATGCACAGTCTGATTAATGCATTTACCATGTTTAGAAAAAGCTGACAAAAGGAAGGGAAGATAATATATATGTGTCAAAAATGCTCAGCTCCAAAAATCAGTGTGATTCTTTCAACTTCATTAGGTTTTTGGGTTTCATTCTATATGTTATACCCAAATACCCAAATAAGTGCAAATTATATTCCTGATAAATAAGGGAAATATTTAAAATAGCTTAAGATATATTCTTTTCTTGCCTTTTCTGAAAAGAAGGAAGAATAAAAGAAAGGATATCTAAAAGACAAAATTTTTCTTTTAGGGAAATTTGCAATGTGGCGAAACACTTGAATTTTGAGGGAAGATAAAACTGCTGGGATAAAGAAAAAAGTCCTGCACTGCCTGAACTGTAGAAAATTAATGTGTGTATTCAATGCCTGTCATTAACAGTGCAGGTCTAGAGGTAGATAAATCTCAGATTTTGCCTAATAAATTCTGCTGTGTTGAGAAAGCTTCACAAAATAACGTGCATTTGACCCATACTGAATATTCTTATGTTTTATTAGCTAAACAATTTTAAGGCCCTCGAGGTTTGCTTTGCAGCAGTAAGTACCTGTATTAGTATTCACAGTCTCATTAGAGTCACAGCATAATCTAGCTTCTAGAAAAGCTGCTGCAATGGGTGATGTTACACCTTAAATTGTTGTGATTGCAGTCTAATATAGACTCACAAAAAACAACAGGGATTATAGCTTTCATTCTCTAATCAAAGGCATTTGACACATCTGGTGCTGATTATTATATCAGCAAATATAATTATATTTTCTTAAAGTTAAGTGAAAAACTGTACCAGAATTACAATGCCACAGTCATAAAAATGTACTTTTCCATTTTCTTAATGGAAGTCACCTTGTGCTCGATAAGAATAGGAGTAAACTACCAACTGATATGTTGAGTTGTTTCTACAAAAAAGAAACTTATCCTGTAAAATCGTCTGCTGGGAACTGCATAATACAGTGGCAGTATTTACAATGTTGTTTCTGAAATGAAAGATTTTACACTTTTGAGAAATATTTCCTTAATTCTCTCAACTTGCCAAGACCCAAATGTGGAGCAGAATGCGTAATAAAAAATGAAAATTAGAGCTATAAAACAATTACAAGCACAAAAACCATAAAACACTGAGAATTGTTAGTTTTGCACAAATAACTCCATACTTATCACCTCGGTTTCATGAGCATTTATTTGTTCCGTGAAGAATTCTCTGCAGTGAATGCTAAGAGACAACAAATTGGCCAAGACCAGAATAATTTAAAAAATGCAATGAGGAATGTGACATAAATGGGAATTGTTTAAGTTTGGGAAAAAATAGGTATAACTCTTCAGTCCAGAGAAATAAAGAACTTGTCAAGGTATGCCCACTTTGAAAAAAAAAAAATCTCTCGTTTCCCTCAAATTCCTTCCAAAGACATGACAGTTCATGGCTCCTTTCATGGCTAATTAAGACAAATTCTGGACAGCTATTAAAAGGCTCTACTGTTTGAGAGCAAAGTCCAGTGTATATAATGTGCTACCATGTATCAGCCACAGATAATTCTTTGATGTGACAGTATAATTTTAAAGATTAAGATTATTCAGAGCTTCTGTTTCTGCCCACATTCTTGGCTCTGAATGGCGAGTGCAGAGCTACAAATAAAAGACANTGCACAGCTGCAAATAAAAGACATCTGTCTAAAAAGTACAATGCTGTTTAATAAAATTAATGCTGTTTAATAAAAACTTATCTAGAAAGTTATCAAGGAAGCATTCTGAAGAGGCTGTGAAAAGTACATATCTAATTGGATTAACTTGAATGGTTTAAAAGTATTGTCAAATGTCTGGGCTAGACAGTAACACGGAGCACTGAAAGGTGAGAGAGGGAGAATCAAACAGCTGCAGCATGGCTTAAGTGCAGGCAGGAGGCTTAGACCTACTACAGGATTGGCCCAGCAGGCTGGTTTGTTTTTAATTTCCACCCCAGTCCAGTGAGAAGGTACTTATGGGGTACTGAAGGGACTTACTCATTTTTCAGGAGACAGTCTTTACACATCAGCAATTACCCAATCATACATTGTAGGGTCGGACTAAGGTTTTTGCATTTCAGTCCAGGTAGAACTGGTAAATCTAATTTTGCCAGATTCGGGGAGAGTTTGATGTTCTCAAGAGGTCCCTGGAACACCAATAATGATTCTAGTTTAGAAGTATGTCATTATAGTTCAAAAAGCAGTCTGGTTGTTATAAACTTTACTTTGACTTTGAAATAGCATTGAAGGAACAGGGAAATGAGCTCTTTCTGTAGGAAATGAAGCTCACACTTATCAATATTTGATCACTCCACTATGGGAAAGAGAATTTTTTTACTCAAGGAAATAAATTTTTCTGGGTTTGATAACGATTTCATTTGTCTAAAAGGAGAGCACTAGACCATGTACCCTGAGCTACTCTGTCCATTTTGTGAAGTAAATGCATCCTCATTGGATGTGATTATGTAAATGTGTGAAAGAATAGAAACAGAAGAAAATATCTTCAACTTTACAAGCATGAGAGATCCCAATTTGGACATTCAAGATAAGGGTTTATGAAGCCTAAAAAGCTAAGTGAGTAAGGAAATAATGTGGCACGGCTGTATGAACACCTCAAATAACTTGCAGGAAATGTCCTTAATTTCCAGTGCTGAAGAAAGACAGTTATAACCCAAATATTCTGGCATTCTTTCATTTTAATATAGAAGAATTTTGACTGTTGAGATTTTTTGGCCTTGACTTTAAATGTGTAATGATGTTATGGCAACAGATTCCTTTTACTTGATGTAGTAATAGTAAGAACTGTTTGAGCTGTCCAAAGTACTTCTCAACAGTTCTGTTTACTTCACTTTATGAAGATCATGAAATCATAGAATAATAGAATGGTTTGGGTTGGAAGGGACCTTAGAGACCATCTAATTCCTACCCCCTGAGATGGGCCAGGATACCTTCCACTTGACCGTATTGCTCAAAGTCCCATCCAACTTGGCCTTGAACAATTGCACGGATAGGACATTCACAGCTTCTCTGGGAAACATGTTTCAGTGCCCAACCACCCTCACAATAAAGCATTTATTCCTGATATCTTATCTAAGCTTACNTCTAAGCTTACCCATATTCATTTTCAAACAATTCTCCCTTGTTCTATCACTACATCCCCTTGTAAAAAGTCCCTCTCCAGCTCTTTTGTAGGCCCCTCTTCAGATACTGGAAGACTCCTATAATGTCTTCCTTGAGCCTTCTCTTTCCCAGGCTGAATAACCCCAAGTTCTCTCTGCCTGTTTTCATAGGAGAGGTGCTCCAGCCCTCTCTGATCATCGATATGGTCCCCGTCTGTGTATATGTAGGGATACAGAAATATATGCCCAAATAAAAACTGTAGTTTTTTACTGGAACACAGATGTCATATAAAACTTGGAAAGTGTGTTTGTATTATGACAAAGGAAAAAGCTTCAAAGTTGATTGATGCCTAAGATAAAGAGAAAATAGCTGAACATGCTGTGAGTAGGCACAATATATCCTTACACATATGTTTAGGCAAACAGTAAATACCAGAACAGCTTGCAATAACTAAAAAAAAACTAATTACTTCAGTGCTTAATCTTCCTTCACATGTGGCCTTTTACTGTGGTGTGTACATGCTGTGTGGTAACTTTAACGTCCAGAAATATATTTTTCAACCTATACCACATGAAGGTTCTAATATTGGACTCCCTCACAGAGTGCCTTCACTGTTCCTGATTTCTGATTTTAATGTGAGCCATAACTTGTATATGATGCTTCTTCAGAGATGCCAGTCATGTAGTTATGGGACTTCTTTCAGTAAAAACAACTTTTTCTTAATCCACAAAATGTATTTTCTAGATCTTCTGCAAGTCTAAATGTGTGAAAGTGCCAATCAACTAAGAAACCCAAAGGAATACATTCCATTTTTTCATAAACTTCCTTGCCAGTAGGAAAGTGTGTGGTGTGTATTTGCTGACTGTTGCAGATTTCAGAAGATGATTTATAATCATGCCAATAAGGATTTCCCTGTATTTTAGACAGCATAATGATGTGATTTGAGGACATCTTCTAGTGCCTTCTCCGATATTCATTTGGTTTTCTATCAGGACCTCAGATGATCAGAACATCAAGAGTAAACTCTGCCTACTGGAACAAAGGTTATGCTCCTATGCATAATTTATCTTCATGCATCTCAGGGCATGTGTCACTATCGCAGAATGAGATCCATATGTATCTCACCCTGCCCATGTACCTCAGTGCATATATCTCTCTTTGTCCTTCTGCAGGCATTTTCTACTTAGAAAAAAAATTATTGGGAAAGTTTACACTAGGGATCAAAAAATCAATAAGAGGCAAGCCTTAATTTTGTTGGTATACTTTCTGTTGCATATTCATACTTGCTATTTATTCACTAATTAGAGACCATTTTCAGTTGCTAAAGAATTTTAGAGAACTACAGTACTGCTGATGATGGAGTTTGCTGATGCCTTGATCCTCATAGTGATGTTTATTCAATGAAATCTTACAAGCCTTTCATGCACCAAATTCTGTTCATGCTCCTCAGGTTTCTTATGACATCTTACCATTTCACTGATTTACAGAAAATCATTTCATCAAGCCCTCCATCTCTATGCAGTTAACATCCAATATATCTTGAGTTTTTTGGGTGAGAATGCATCCTTCCACACCCTTATTTTTGGAGACAATTTATCGTCATATAAATTTCTTACTTGGACTTAGAATATGATATAAAATAGTATTTCATACTGGTCTATCAGAAAGAAATACTGACATGTAAACATTTTTTCTGATTTACATCATGCCATGAAAGATAAAAGGATGATGTCCTTATTTCCCTTTCTTTACATCCCCCATTTCAACATCAAAACACTAGTCCAAAGGAGCTGTAATAGGAAAAAGTATAAAAAAGATTTTAGTTTTTGACACCTTAAAGTGAGGGGATTAAGTGAGTTTTCCCTTGCCACCTCATTATCATCAAACCTCCTTTAGACTCTCTCTGTCGGCTGCTTATGATGTGCATAGGTTGTCCTATGCTGGAGCCAGTCCTTATCTTCTAACATAGCATTAGTTTTAATTTTATCAGATGTTTGGGATTTCAGATCTCTCTTTGATCTCTAAAACAACCTTTTTTTGAAGAGGTGATAAAACTAATGAATTGCAAATCACTTTTCATAGTTCTGAGATTTTAGTACAGGTATTAGGAAGGATAACACAATACTCCACAGGAAGTTGAAGCTTTTTGAAAACCACTGTGAAGATTCTTATTAAGAATAATGTTCCTAGAGAAGACCTAATTGTCTGGGAAACTAGTGCTTACATTCAGATGCACTTGAAATGTTATGAAAAGAGTTATTTCTAACATTGCAATGTTTCTGTACAATGAATGTTTACTTATAGGCCATGAGGACACTGTAGGACCTATTGTCCTTGCCCCCTAGGGCTCCCTAAGCCTGCCCACGGCCCAGGACCCCATTTCATCCCTCTCAGGAAATGAGCTTTTGCCTCAGTGACACTGCAGCAGGGCCAGTCACCAGCTCCCCCCAGCTCTGCTCTTCCCGGCTGTGGGCCCCACTGAGCCAGGACCACTTGTGGGCCCACATCCCAGCCTAGCCTTGAACGGTTCCCATTCCAATGACATGCTCAGTGCCTGGGCCTGGGGCTGCCCCAGTGCCCCCTCATGCCCTGCTCCTGTCTAGGATGGCATGTTGGGACCTGGCCCTTGTGGCATCCTGACCATATATTTTCATTGGATCTAAAATTTTTCACTCAGTCAACTTTTTAGATGAGCAACTGAAAAGGTAATAGGAGAAGAATGAAAAAAAACAAAGGTATCATATACAAGGGGAGAGAAGAAAATATTTTAATTTTTCCATTGTTACCAGACCTACAAAAACATCCTGGAAATATGAATATTAAAAGCTGAGTTTTTAGACGGGAGGGGACATTGTGCAGCATGGATGGAGATCTCTGCAGATATTTTCTGTAAGGAAATGAGCTGTTCTGTCGTACAGCACATCTTTTAAACATGTTAACACTTCACTGATTCACTACGTACTGTCTCCACAGACACTTTTCTGAATTAGCTCTTCTTTACAGTGCTTCTCCAATTCGCTTATGCCTTTCCCTCAGTTACTTGAGCATATTTTGTAAAGCTTGGACTGACTGTATTGACGTTTGTCTTAATGAAGCTTAAGGCAGTCCTAGAGTATTTATTTTTATTTGGTGACACATTAATGATTTTGTGTCGTCATTATTATCTTTAAGTAAAATTTCAACCTTCCAAGTACAACACAGAGCAATACTATGACAAATTTGGTTTTTCCTTGTTATTGTGTTCAAGATTTCAACTTGACTGTTTGTATTCAGTGTGAATTTCACACCAGATTTTATATTAACCCAAAGAGTCAGTCTCCTGTATTTCTGTTTCCAGTGTTATGTATGTTCTGGATCAGTCTAAGTAATGTTAAGATTAAAATTTATAATGCAATTTATGTTTTCTTATTGCTTTTAGCTTTCAGTTTTCATTATTTTTCCTCAAAATGAGAGAAGCAGGTCTTGGGTATATAAGCCTGTCATTAAATCCATAGAAAAAAGATAAAATATTCTTAGAACTCATCAAAAGCAATAGAGACACAACTGTTTTTTACAGAAGTCCATGCCTGTAGTCATATGTTCCTCTCCCCTTAAATGCATTTTGACTCCCAGCCACAGGTCTCCAAATAGCATGTCATTCCTGCAGATCAAACATTGCAGTGTTCAGACCAAACTAAAAAAAGGTGAACAACTTATTAAAGTGAGACACATCTGATTTTGCAGACTCAGTCTCTTAATCTCCCTGCCATTGTTTGTGTCCCTTGGGCATGAACCCTCAGGCAGGGCTCAAAGGGAGCCTGTGCTGAAATTTTTTTCCACCAACCTTGCTGCTATATTTTAATTTGCTTCTTTTAAGGACTTCACATCTCTCAGCAGAAACTGGTTTTGGAGAAAAGTGGGAAGTGGAAACAGGAGACGTCATGAGCAGATTGTTCAACTCCATTGTCACAATGAGGGCTTTACTAATGCACTCAGAACTTTAGTGGTGCTGCAGAGAGCCAGAGAACACAGAAATGTCTGCAAGTATCTAATGAGCTCATATGAGGTTACTCATGCCAGAAGGTCATGTTGTTCCTAAGCAATCCTATAGCCACTGAGAATTTGACTCTGCCAAATTCAGAGGTGCAAAAAATAACTCTTCAAACACTCTGATCTGACTTGCAAGACCAAAACCAAAGGAGATAGACAGCTCTGCAGCTGACACAAATTCAGAAAGACAGGAAACAATCTCAAAGGGAAGCACTGGCCCCTCAGAGAAGACAGCCTCCTCTACATAGCTAATGGCAAGTCCTGTCCAGCAGTCATCATGTTTCCCCTCACTGCAAAGATGTCATGGTCACAGTAGTGAACAGCATCTATTTTATTTTCTGGTTCCTCCATTGTGTGCTGTTTCTTAAAGAAAGACAGGTCAAGTGCACTGCTGTAAACAGAGACAGATATTGCTTCTCTCATGGGAGCCACCAAGCATACAAAGGGAGAAGAACATTCCAGGGATGACCTAGAGGACACACATTCCTTTTGTCATGGGACCAGAGGGTGCTTGTGGGTTTGGTGGGGCTCAGAAGGTCATTAAATATACTGAAATTGCTCCTGGAAGCAAAGATACATCTTCACTGACAGTGAATTCTTCATATAATATTTGTATATCTATTCCATGTGACATTTTTAATTTCTCTTTTTAAAAAGTAAAATATTCTCTTTATATTTCAATCAGTCTGGTCTTTTTTAAGTTCAAAGGCCTCTTGCTCTTTTGGACTGTTTTTGCATGAAAAGTGCTAGAAATGTCTCTTCAATGCTTTACTGACTTAAAGTCCTGTCCAAGTTATTGAAA
>VYZQ01028972.1:21937-32854 GCA_013400655.1 Mystacornis crossleyi
TCCTGGAAGCAAAGATACATCTTCACTGACAGTGAATTCTTCATATAATATTTGTATATCTATTCCATGTGACATTTTTAATTTCTCTTTTTAAAAAGTAAAATATTCTCTTTATATTTCAATCAGTCTGGTCTTTTTTAAGTTCAAAGGCCTCTTGCTCTTTTGGACTGTTTTTGCATGAAAAGTGCTAGAAATGTCTCTTCAATGCTTTACTGACTTAAAATCCTGTCCAAGTTATTGAAACAAAAAAGGAGCTGTAACCCCAGTGTAAGTACCGTGTTGATTTTTGCTGTTTCCTTTGAATGGTGCTGTTACAGGAGGGAAGAGCTTCCACTATATCACAACCGTAATTTTTGCCACATCCTTCTTGACATAACTTTCTCAGAGATTTTTACAGAGCACAAAGAAACTTTAAAAAATTCACTTTTGTACCATTTCTTCTTCCTGCTGTTTCTACTGTTTTAATAAGTCCCTTGTTTCCTCCTAATATTGCCCATCAGTCTTCTGTTTCAGATGTCTATGCATAGGTCACCTCTCACTTTCTTATATGAGCAGCTACACGGCATCTTCTGTCTCTGGTGAGCCTAGTGGGCCAGTAGACTGTTTTTTCTTACATACCTGCATCTTATACTCTTAGGAAAGGTATTGTTTGAAGTTAGTTACCCTTATTGACCAACCATGTCACAATGGTGGGACAGTCTCAGTCCCAGTGGGACTCTTCACCTTCACTAATGTCTGCTATTTCCTCCTGGACCTTTGAGAGTGGAAGATTTTAAGAGAGGCATATATTTTGGAGACTGCAAAAGTGTAACAGGTTTTCCAGGAGATGTCCTAGAGGGTTCCTAGACTGCAGGGTTCTGCTGCTGGAGTTTGAGATTTCCAGAGGCTTGATGTCTTAGAGAAGTCTGACTGAAGGGCTCATTTTCAAGTGTCTGGAAGCACTTATCAGAAATGAGGAATGAAAGTGAAAGGAAATTATTGCACTATTTTGTGAAGAGAAAAAAAGTGATTAAGAGTCAACATCCAGGAATGCAGAGGACACATGTATGTAGACGAGGACATGTGGGACATACTGTCTGCTGCATCCAGACAATTTTGAACAGCAGTTGCAGAAGCAGAGGAGTTAGCTGTTGGATTTGTTGAGGCTGAAGTATGAGCTGAGGCTAAGCTGGTGTATGCCTTTGGTACGTAATTTTGGTGCCTGGAACAGACCCTGGAATCTTTTTAAAGGTACTGCTGTATCCTAAATTAGTGTCACAGACGGCCATCAAATTCATGGGATAGACCTTCTGTCACCTGACAATGTGCAGTCCCATTAGCTACTTGCAGCCTTCCAGAAATTCTATCTTTTCAGATGAATTCCTGTTTGGTCCAGCTCTCAACTTATTGCTCTTTGGGGAAAATGGTGACCATGGCTGTTCAATTGCAGATGATCTCCCTGAACTTGCACAAGGTCTGCTTTGTGTGAACTGGCTGCCCATGTATGGAGAGCGGTTAGTGAGTCTTCAGGAGATATGTTTACATGTTTTCATGGTTTCCACACCAACAAAGGCATGCAAAAGTAATTGTATTGTAAGGTTTTGGATTTGGGACAGTGTTTCTTGCTTCTGGCTTCATCCATAATGTTCGGAAGCTGAAGCAATGTCAGAGGAATGTGGTTTTTAGGACAACTTATGCATGCCACAATGACTAAGGTGGGCACTCAAGAGACCAGTTTCCAGTCTTCCTTCCTTCCCCTGTATTCATGGCTTCTCCCTGATGCTCCAGTTTTCTTTTGCATTTCCGTAGTTAAAGGACAAATGTCCCCACCCCCCATCCTGATCAGCAAGCCTCATCTTAACACCTGTTTTATTCTTAATAGCTATTGGAAGACAAACTGGATCAACTCTCTCAAGGATAAATGCAAATGGCAACAGACTGAAAGTTGTATATAAACCATTCAAGTGCTACTCTATCTGTGAGTCTCAGGTTGGGTTTTACTCAGTGGCAATAGGTTTGGCTGCCTGATTTATTTGGTCAAGGAACTGGGCTTGTGTCTTGATTCTGATACAGCACTGAAACACAGTTTGGGTGAAGTTTCAGAGGGTGAAGATCTCCGCACCTGTGGGAGAAATATCTTAACCAACTTAATCAGCACAGATTCTGATGAGATGCCTAAAGAGGGTCTAGTTCCTGATTTACCTGCCTAGACAAGTAAATTAGGGAAACGAAAGTGAAATGTACTTTTAAAAATTATATCGGACTGATTAAGTCAAATAGTTCATTTAATCATAACTAGATTATATAGTCTCCTGAGATATTGAGAACATTTTCTCCAACTGGTCCAGGGTCTCTTGATAATTAATAGAAGTCATGTTTACCAGAAAATATATGACACAGTTGAAGATTAATTTTTTCCTTAGACTCTGAAAAAGTCTGACCTCCATGCCTTACACAAATGGAAAAAATGTAGAGCCAACTAACTTGTAGCCCAACCAGAAAGATAAAAAGAGAGTTCTCTTAGGCTGGGTCCCTAATGTACAACCAAAGTGTGGTTGCTTTTAAATTAATAAATAAATAAATAAAATAAATTTTGCCAAATATATTTTGTGGTTATTCATTAATGGGCAATGATTTAAATATCTATAGATATCTGTTTCTTACCTTCAAGAGGAGGATTTAATGAAAGAAGGGAATATCTTACCTAAACAGCTCCCAAATTTTATTTTCTTTATTCAAATCCCATTCATATTGACTGATGTGAATCTGACTTTCTGTTGGGGTACACTACTTTACTCAGAGAGGTGAGATTTGGACTCCTCAAACATAAGACAGCATTTCAAATCTTTGATGAACAAACTACTTGTTTCTCAACATACAACTTTATCACTCATTTAGGGATGATCCAAGTCACATCTAAATTTATTTAAGCTTGTGTACATATTTGTTCCCTTAAAAGACAGATGTAGTATTTGAAGTCCCTCAGCTGATGATGCTTGAATATGATGGTGTGCTATGCTACCAAATGCCAAATATGCAATGCACATACAATTTTTTTGATAGTCTGTAACAAAACAATATATTTTTTTGGTGAACTTAAAAAATTGCATTGCTAAAAGACGTTGTCATTGAAGTGACATTCAGGTCTATCACACGACTTCAAAGACAAGTCTAACTGGAGGTTATATTTGACTGTACAGTAAAGAAAAAGAGATATGTTAAAATAAACAAGCCTTGTCACATTGCGTTTTCCACAAATAAATCACCATAATGAGGGCTTTTCTTTCCTGTTCTCACAGCCAGGAAAATAGTCACTTAGAGATGTAGTCATCAACGGTGAATACATAAATAAATATATAAATGCATAAACATTTTCTTTTTGATCTTTGTAAGATCAAGGAGGATTTTCCATACCTGCTGTAGACTCTTTCACTGTTAATAAAACT
Organism: Mystacornis crossleyi; assembly: GCA_013400655.1. Classification (NCBI taxonomy): domain Eukaryota; kingdom Metazoa; phylum Chordata; class Aves; order Passeriformes; family Timaliidae; genus Mystacornis; species Mystacornis crossleyi. The sequence continues at coordinate 25,363 of VYZQ01028972.1, forward strand.
CACTCTGACTCACTAACTTGGTGGAAAGAACAAATGTTCGGGATATAATTTCAGCTAATATGCTTAGAAAGTGTCCTGTTTCTCTGATAAAATAGAGCCAGATGATGCCAGTAGTTTTGTATTTACGCAACAGTAGGTAAGCTCTACAAGAGCTGGTAAGACATCTTTGCTGTAAGCTGACAGAGATGAGTTTATGTGCATATGTTTTCCCTTACTTCTGAAATGTTCTCAGCAAGTCACTAGACTTACATCACGTTCTTTCTACTTCTCTTAACTGCAAATCCACTTGTATATTCTTTTGAAAGCTAATTTTCAGAGTGCAGTTTAGTCACAGATGTACTGCAATTGGCCTAATTCTACTCTCACCCACACCAGTGTTAAACCACTGAAAAAAATACTTTCGATATTTTAAGTTGTTTTTTCATAATACTTCCACTCATGAAGATCAGTTAATAAGTCAATAATATCTTATCAAATGGGATCCATGAGATAATCTTATTACCTAATTTCTGCATGATCCATTGTAAAAATGCTTCTGTTTTTTGACACATATCTCTAAATTCAGTTGAGATAGGGACATGTCACAGGATTCACTATCACAGAGTCACTAAAAATTCTGAGTTGGAAGGGACCTACAAGGATCATGGACTTGAACTCTGAAGTGAAATACTCAGTAATTAATCTAATTTTCTGTAGATGGCATGGTACCTTTTCCCTGTGGGCGTGTACCGTACCAATAGAGGTAAATGGTCCTCACCCTCCAGCCACAAACAGAGCCAAAGGAGGTGGGAGTTGAAGTTAATGGAGATATTCTGAAAGAGAGGCATAATGTTTTCAGTGATATTAAAATCAGTATGAGGTACTTCCCCTCATGAGCAAATACAGTTATATCAGCAGCTTGGACTTATTATCTCAGAGATCTCCTTTAGCTTTAAAAAAAAAAAAAAGATAATTGAAAAATGTCCTGCTTTTACTTTCTTTTATTGTAGTATTTTCCTCGTTTTGTCCTAATTAGGATCAGAATAAGAAGTGTGTGTCTCGTTTTTCAGGCTGACAAAACAAACTTAGTGGTAGATTCCAGAAGACCTGCAGATATTTAATTTGCCAAAATTATTAATTTTTATCAGTAATGATGGGTTGTCTCTTTGTTTGTTTTTAATTTTGATGTGGATTATGCACTTTGTAGGGTTGATTATATGGAAAAAATCACAGGTGAATTATTTACTTAATAGAAAGTATAATTTCTTGAGTGGTCAGGTATAATTTGTCAACATTATTCTCTCTTTGAATATAGCTCTGAAAATATTGCAAATATTTTCTGATTTCTGTTGCTGTTTATCTGTACTAATCATCAGCATTCTTGATGACAATTTAAAAATAGGCATCTTTACAGCTTCTGTAGATTCTAGTTTATTCAATGTTTGAAGAAGGGATTTGAAATGTAAATGGAAGTGATTTGCTTCATTGGGAGAGATAAAAAAGGATCAGGACATAACAGTGTATCAATATACAAGTCACAGAACCGTGCTGCCCAAGAGTAAGACATTATAGTTAGCAATGAAAAGAGTGGTAAGCTAGTTCTGAGTTCCTTTCCTTCCTATGTACACACTTCAGGGCATATTTACAGTTAGGAATAGTTCCTCTTTCAGCTTTCCTCCAACAAATCTAAACAATCCAAACCCATCTGGTCTCCTCCTGTGTGAGTCAGTTAACAGTACATATAGATTTATAGTACAATAGAAATAAGAAGTAGAGATGCCTGAGGTCTCTTCAGGTTTGGAAATTGCTATGAATTAATTTTATTGTTTCTGCTTTGGAATATGAAAAAAAGAAGTTTATTATATTCTCTTCTGACTTTTATTTTTTTTAGGAGTTCAATATGCCTTTATTCCTGTAATTTGGCAACATTATAAAGCAAATAAAGAAAATGAACCTGTTAAAAGGATTGAAATTTAAACAAACGTACATGGATGATATCTGTGGGAGCAGAGGAAAACAATTTGCTTTGCATGAGTTACCAAGCTAGTAAGGAAGGTCTTTTGCTAGTATTTGTATATACTATGATTTACAAACCGTTCATTTCTTTTCTTTTCAAATGGATGTAATAAAAATTATCCTTGAAAGTTGCCTGGGGCTTTCATATTCCTGGCACACTGTTTGTCCAGCTAGAGCTGTAATATAAAGGAAAGCCTATTAGTATTTTTCTTGCAAATGAAGATCAATTGCTAATTACTAAAGATTACACTATCATATGCTTTAATTCCTATACTGATTTTTTTGAAATATATTAATAAGAAGTGTAAATGTAAAGGTTATCTAAATAAGGGCATGTATTCCCAAACCAGAAATTCCCAGATGCTGCTGTCTGCTAATGGCAAACATAAATCTAGATCGCCTATGAAGTCACCACAGTAATAAGATTATTTTTAACTGTCTCAAAAAAGATGAAGGCAATACAACAGTACACTAAAAATTACTCTTATTCCTAATATTTGAAAGCATTCTTATTTTTGGTTCTGCAAATGCATTAGCTGTTACTGACTCCTATTTTTAAATATGCACACTGGATTAGAAATAGCTAATATTTGCTAGAAGTAGGACAACACCTGTGTTCTTCCACAGAATTTGATTTACTTATTATCTGTGGAGTAGTGTAGTTCACCCTAACCATCCCAATCTGCTTTCAAACATGGAATTCAGATAAAAACATTTTTAAGTCCTTAATCTACTTTGATAGAGGAATATTCATGGTTTTGAAGTAATATCTTTCTTCTCAATATGTCAGTAGGGAAGTACTTACATTGGAAAACGATCCCTTCAAATTTCTGTTAGGAGGGGTGGTAGTTCTCGAGGCCCTAACTTAAACTAGGGCATCACTAAACTAAATGATGAACAAAATATCTAGCCACAAATGGCACAATGTCCTAGAGAACTGTCCCTTTATGGTCCCTGTTGTATTTTCGTATCCTTAAAAAATTCTGTCTCTACAGAGTTTCAATACATTCAGTGGGTGTTCAATAAAATAATGAAGAGCAATAAGAAGCATATGCTGGAATCCCACTATTTCGGTATTCTTGAATTCAGGTGGATGAGTATTTGGCTCAACTGGTATTTATTGCAACACTATTTAATGATTAAACTTGAAAATGCATTTCAAGTTCTAACTAAGTTTTTGTCTTGTTCTAAAATAGGCGTTCTCAATTTTAAAAATATTTCAGTACTGTACTAAGAAAAAAGAAATCCAAACCACTAGTAACCATAGCACTGATATAATACAAATTTAATGATTCTAAAAATGGTACAAACATGATAGATTTGGAATAATGTGGTTCCAACAAAATATTTTTGTCTTTCAAGAGAGGAAGATTCATTTTATCAGCTTTTTTTTATTACTGCGCTAGAAAAACATTTGCAAGGATGAATATATTTCTATTCTCTTTGTGATTTAAGAAGTTTTTTAATATGGATTTAAAGAACTGCCCAAGCAATTTAAGCCTTCAGTATATTCAAAAGCACAGATAAGTATTAAAAATTAAGTCAGAGTCCATTTTTTTCCCAGTAACCCTTTGCTAAAAGATAGGTTGTCTGACCATATATTATGGAAGTGTTAATAACATAAGCAACGTGAAAAAGAAAACGTTTACACACCCTTTACTAACAAACACCAGTCAGAATGTAGTTTATTACAAATAATGTGTCTAGGTGTTCAGGTGCTCATTAAATCATGTAAATGTAAGAGTATGTTAGAAAAAAAAAATTTCTTGCATAATAGTCAAACAAAAAGAAATAGATTTTTTTAAATGTAAAGATTTCAAACAGTTCTGCAAGTACTTAGCTTTTTATGTGTCATTATGATATTCCATGGTGAGCTAGAATTTGTGTTTCTTCTCCCTTATAGACTTGGTTTTCCATTAGCATATTTTCTTTGTAATAGCACCTCTCTCCATGAAAGAAGGCAAAAAATAATTTCAAAAGCCTTGTTGTGAAAAATAGGGATTTTGCGCAGAGTAGAGATGGCAATATGGTCTGTGTAGTCCCCATAAAATAAAAAAAATGAGCACTAGAGAATATTTTCAGGTTTATGATTTCAGGATAATGCCAGCATTTTCCATGGAAAGACACTGACCAATTGTTAGAAAGCCAGCTTTTGTTTGGTGAAACAAAACATCAGGCCAAACCCAAGAAAAACAGAAAAGGCTCATGAAAAACTTCAGTCAATCCTAGTGAACAACAATGACACTTGACTTAGCTGTTTCACAGGTATTTGAGTTCTTAAGCTATTTGATTGATGGAATATAAATGTTAAGCCAAAAGCAGGAAAATTAGAGGACTCATACTCTAGGCTGCACTAGGAAAGAAGCTGCTGTATTTCTGCTTCAGACCCATAACAACTTTGGGGATGATGGAGGGGAAGCTGCCCGAGAATTTAGTCTTTGTGGTAGACAGGTGTAGGGATTCAGAGGAAGAAAGTCAATCAAAACAAAGACACTTCTGTCTTTTGTATTTCTTTTTGAAATAAGTGATTTCATTCACACATTTGTTTAGGTAAGATTACTTTGTTATAAAATTTATGAAACATACGCAGATAAAATATGCTTAATGCACTTGAGTTATAATGCAACAAAAAGGAAAGACTATTACTGAATTCTAGCAATTAAAAGATAAATTATGAAACTTTTTTCTATTATAGAAACATATTCAGCAGATGATCTCTGTGGTGCAATAGAGGAACTTACAACACGCTCAGAATGGTAGGTGATGTAAGGTTTGGGCTAAGATAGAGTCAATTTTCTTAGTAACTGGTATGGGACCATATTTTGGATTTGTTCTGGAAACAGTGATGATAATACAGAGACATTTTCATTACTGCTGAGCAGCGCTTACACAGAGCCAAGGTCTTTTCTGCTCTTCACCCCACCCCACCAGTGAAGAGGCTGGGGGTGCTCAGGAAGTTGGGAGGAGACAGAGACAGGACAGCTGACACCAACAGACCACAAGGAAATTCCATACCTATGGACTCATACTCAACTAGGGGGACAGGGTCTAGGGGGACAGGTCAACTAGGGGGACTAGGAAGAGGGTGATGTTCAGAATGATGGTGTTTGTTTTCCTAAGTCACGGTTACGTGTGATGGAGTGCCTCTTTCCTGGGAACGGCTGAACACCTGTCTCCCATTGGAAGTGGTGAATTAATTTCTCGTTTGCTTTGACTGTGTGCGTGGCTTTGGCTTTCCTTATTAAACTGTTTTTATCTCAATGCACAAAGAGTTTTCTCACTTTTCTTTTGCCATTCTCTTCTCAATCCCAGTGAGGGGAAGGAGAGTGCGCAGCCACATGAGGCTGTTGCTGTCTGGGGTTAAGCCTCAACACAGATACACCAATAATATTTGGAAGAAAAAATTACAAATATGTAACTGACAAATTCAGTGTATTTGAAACAGAACCACAGCATGCTGAAGTAAATCTTTTCTGCCAAAAGTTGTGTTTGTTCTTGTTGTGTTTCTTAATTTGCCTTTAAATTCCTGTAGTAAACAAATCCTTTTCAAAAACCTGTTTGAACAGTCTACATAAAACAGTGAAAGCCAAAACAAATAATTGTAGCTTAAACAATGGAAGAGTATAGGTTCATATTTCTTTCCCTATCTTTATGCAAAGTAAATTTTTCTGTCGTAACTTATCTGCACACAAAAAAAAACACCCTGAGCTGTATTTATCTGGCTTGACTGGACAGAAGTACACAAACTTTGAAGTAAGGATGTTTATAACCCATTCTATCATATGTGTGTTTTTCAGAATAGGAAATAACAAGGCACTCATTGGTAACCCAGGATTTTTTTTTTTTAAATCTTATTTAGTATATTTTACTATGTTAAAAGTAGATTTTGAGGAGTATCCAACACCACATATAATGAGTTAGATGAACAGCTGCTGCTATAGCCAAAAAGCTGATCAGTTTATTCCTTTGTGTGGAAGACTGATAATGTGACCTTAGGCAGGACTTAATAAAAACTCCTGCACTTACAAAAAAGGGAATAGAGCACTTATTATGGGCAGCAGTTTCTTACAAAGGTTCTCTTTAGCCATTATTAACAGAATTCTTGAAAGATATCTGATGTCTCTTCAGTGGTATCTGGTAGAAGGTAGGAAAGATGGTAGAGGTTGAAACCCCACGTTATCTTCCTGCCAGAGGTGTTGAGAAGCTGCAGTAGCGCTACACATTAAGATAGCTGGAACAGCAGAGTGAATTAATAAAGTTAAATCCTGATAAAATCTATGATTGTGAAGAATTAATGGCAGACTTAAAAAAGACATTTAGCTTCTTTCTGTCTCTTTTCTTAGAAATGTAGAAGTGTTGCATGTATTCCATCAAATGAGTAAGAAAATTTGTTCCTTGATACTGTGCTTGTTATCAATAGCAAAAGCAAATTTTATTGCAATACTAATTGCTTTATTACCACATCACTCTGATAGTTTTGGCAGTCAGAGAAAACTTATTTTATGGTGGAACAATTCATCTCTGCTTTGGAACCTGTATGTCCTTAGCCTGGATGTCCAAGATTAACGTAAAGTTATTTAAAGGATTCCTTGGATTACTGTCGCTAGATATGAACTACTACAGTCTTCTTGTGGTAAGTTCTCTCTACACAACTTGAAAGTGAATAGGAAAAAATATCTTAGTATTTCTAATGCAGCCCACTCCCCTCTTATACTATTGGTGATTGATTGTTACTGCATGCATAAATATTACCTCCTGTTTCAGATTTTGTCACGCAATATCAAAAATATAAAAAATATGATGGTATTTGCACCTTTGTTCTCATCCATCTGTTCATCTCTTATAATAACCAAACATTCTAAGTTTTAAAGATGCGGTCTTCTTTCTCTTCAAAAGTCCATCAGGAATCACAGCCAGAAACTTAAATACCCGGGGATTTAAGTGTGAAGCAGGGTGCCAAACATAGCATTTCTGACTAAAGGCCAACTATGCTTGTGAGAGTGAAGCAGAGAATCCTTGCTGACAAAGCATTACCTATTCAGTATGGGTGATTCATTGGCACAGAATCCAGACTCCTGTGCCGGGCAAGGAGCAGGGACTGTCACTGCCATGGCTGATCATTCAGATGTGTTTACCAAATATTCTCAGCCTTGTGCAGTACCTCTGTTGGGTGTTTTGTTGTCTGAATCTGTCCCTGGTATTTTGTGAGTAAAAGCTGCTTGTAGAGCTTCTTAATGGGTCTAGGCCCTAGACACGGAGGAACATAAAGAGTCAGAAAATACTGAAACCAACATCAAATAGTGTCAACACAGAAAGTGAAAATTATCTCATGTGTTGTGACAAAAAAAAAAAAAATCTCTAAAAAATCTAAAGTATCTAAAAATTTGAAAAACTGTACTCAATAGTAACTCAAAGCATTTTATTACCAATCTTTTTAATTGATACTGCCATGGGGCCTATTATAACATTATGGAAATGTTGGGGGTTTAGGAGGTTT
>VYZQ01028975.1:0-17822 GCA_013400655.1 Mystacornis crossleyi
TGGCGGAGACCCCACCACAACACATGAGAAGCTTTTGTGTTTCAAATTGTGTGTCATTTGTGTTTCAAATGACACCAGAGCAGTAACCGGACCAACATGAAAATGCTGAGGCAAATGGCATTGGCTAGCTCCAGAGACGTTCTTTTTTGCAATACACTTGTTGTAGTGTCCCGCAGTAGTAGGAGGGAGAAAAGAGAGATCCAGCAGGGAGGGATGGTGCAGCAATAGTCATTTATTTAATTATTTACAACTCTTTTATACCTTTTGATTTATAGTCTCATTGGTCAAAGGATCAGTCACTTTCTTAGGGGTCATTGGCTAATGTCCTATTGTCAAAATATCTCTCTACTGTACTATAAAGGATTCGCAGGTGTTCACAGTTGACAATAACTCTATTGATAACCCTCATGAGAGGCTTTTCTCTCCCACAGGACCAGAGAGAAGCAAGAAAAGTCCTTGCAAGCAGCATTTCTGTATCTACATACACTAGCAAATACAACATTTTAGAATTATAAATGCAATCTGAAAACAAGTTGGGTTTGAGATTTCTAGACTGTAATTAACAACAGAGCTGTTGTTCTGTAAAACTAGAAAACTGCAAAGGCAAACTTCCAAAGACCCTCATCACACCACATTACAGCTCATGCAACACCCCATGGATTCCCTCGGCTTAAAGATGGGAACCCATTAGCCTTTCCTCTCTAAATCACCTCCAGTGTCTTCCCATTATCTCTTAATTACCCCAAATAACACTCTTAATACTGCCATAGAGATATTTGCTATCACACAGGGTTTGCACACAGATTAAAAGGAAAGAAAGTGGTGATTACCACAATGCTACATGTGTTCTGGTAACCACATGTTTCCCATCCTAAGAAAAGGATAAAAGTGTCCTCTTCCTGCCTCTCCTCAGGTAGGACATAAATGCACTTGCCCATCTCTTCCCAATCACCAAAGAGTATATCAGAACTTCCTATTCTAAATATTTTTATGCCTCTATCGAATTTATTTAAAATAGATCAGAAGATTAAAACCTGCAGAGGGATGGGCAGGGCAGACATCGCGGAAGGCAAACTGCACATTGCACAAGTTTACTGACATGGACACACTGCCTGCAGTTACAAAGGGTAATTTCTTAAACATCAAGAATCCTCAGCTAATCGCAACAGCCTTGGCTTCCCTGAAGGAAGGGGAATTTACCAGTTCAGACCAGTTCACAAACTGCCTCATTGTTGCAGTGGGGTCACCACAACCTTCCCTGGCAGACAGCTTTGGCCCATAGAAAGAATCAGGAACAATATTTTTGATATATATTCATAGATGTTCTTTTTCTCACAGCCTCATGGTTGGGCCTAGCACAGCCTGACCGAGAATCATGTGGACACCCACCTAAGTACAGCATTCTCAGGGTGGGGGTTACATTTCAAATGACCAATGAGGAACAGGATTTAGGCACAATAGCATCAGGGAGCCTGGAAGCCCTGTGTGACCTGACCCATGCTCCCATTCCCAAGGCCCACCCCTCCAGGGGGGGGACCTCCACACCTCAGAAACTCTAAAAATGTTTCTATTCCCAAAAAAAGGAATAAGGAGTAATAACCAGCTGAAATGTTCATGTTTCTTCACATAAACAACTTCTGTGGAAACATTTCCAGTTCTCCCTTTTTTAAGCACATCTGCCATGAAGCAGCTTGCCACAGATCTTGCCTATCAGTGGCATATATAAGCTTCAAGATTTTTTTAATGCTTTTCTTTTCTTTGTGCTTCATTAAACTTCATTATTAGCTGTGATAAAAGACCTCTTTGAACAGCAATAGCCAGTATGGCCATTAATGAATTTTTCTGAGATTAGCTACTCGCAAAGCAAGGAGCCATGAGAGTATAGTTGATACAGAGAACTTGCACTAAGGAAAATGCTTCTTTTTATTCCAGTCAGGAGATGTCCACAACCAGTGTGGGTACCAACAGGTGCACAAGCTGGTGCTGATGTTTCACTATACACTGCTGAAGGGGATGTTTTGAGAGTGAAATTGCACCTGCACAGAAAACATAGCAAGATTCACCCTGTTGAAATGTAATCTAGAAGTTGACATTTGCTCTGAATTTGCTGCCTGTGCTTCCTCCCTGAAGGAGGAGAGGGAATGGTACCACCAGCAGGTACCCCCTTTTCATCACCCCACTGTGGAAGACGAGCAGAGAGATATTACATCTACTAGAAAAAAAGAATTCAGAGAGACTGAATCTTTCCAGTTGTTAGCTCTTCTACTTTCCAGAGCTAACTGAATGGTTACAGCTTTAAATAGTGTTCAAAAATTACAGCAGCTCACAATCAGCCCTATGTTTTTAAGGTACTACTCTTTTGAAATGCATACATGCGCTTTTACATCAATTAAATACTTTTATTCCACTCTCTGGTAATAGAATGCAAAATAGTTTCAGTTCAGTCTGACCTTCATGTCAGCTGCCTTCCTCTCAAAGAGAAACAACATTCATGTGAAGTCAAAATGGAAACGGAAAAAAAATTCTACCAAATGTTTGATGTTTTGAAGTCTATGTAAAATTACTTCAGATTGTGCTACTGGTACATGGCTTGTAGGGAACATGTAACTATTATGGTGTCTGAAAAGCTAAAAAACCCAAAAGCAAAAGAAAACAGAAAGAAAAAGAATATACCAATATGATACAGAAATTGCCACCTAAATTAAAAAAATAAAAGCTAGCACTGAAGATTCAGGAAATATGAGGAGGTTAAAAGGCCAACACATTAAGTAACTGATTTACTTAGAAATAAAAGCAAAAACTATTAAAAATTTTACTTGAGGCAAGAAAACAAACTATCTTGCTTAAAATAAAATCTTACCCTCTTAAACCATTATTTTAATGATTTTAAAATTAATTTCATGTATTTGGTCCTAAGCCAAGAGTTATTAAATGGTTTTGGGAGGAGGTTATGTTGAAAGTATGGAATTGCATTTAAACTATAATAATTTCTCAAGTGTTACATGAAATCATCAGAATCCAAATTAAGAGGCATAATTTGTGTCTTGCCCATAAGCCATGTCCAAGAGTCACAGTGATACCATGAAGAAATGCCATTAGACCACCAGTGAAAAAAACTGCTTCAGTTTAGTAGTAGTCTTTTGCCTTCATCAACCCAAAGGACCATGGCAGAAGTACTGTCATTATTTCTTACTACACAATATAAATTTCATATTCTAGAAATCATATTTTAGAATGCTCATTTCAGCTTGAGGATCATATTACCACAGCTCTCAGATCAGTTACACTCTGGTAAATGCAGACACAGTTTTTATGGCTACACAGTGCACCACAGCTTTAAGACTCCCTGGACACAGTAAAAAATTTCTACACATGCATAGAGCCAATTGAGTTGGCTTATCTTCATATTAAATGTATTTGGTGGACTAGTCTGAGACTATTTATCAGAGTCCAAAAGAATGTCAAACAAAGTCTCCACAGTTCAAAACACAATGCTCATTCAAAACACAATCTGTGGAATGGATTTTAAATAAAAGTAATTAATTTTTTTCTGTCACAATCTCCACGTATTTTCTTTTGCTGTTTTGGGGGTTCTTTTTGGCGGGGGGGGGGGAGTGTCAGATTTTATATGCCTAAGATACAAAATCTGCATTAACCAATTTGCTGTGGAGGCCGGTTTGTGAAAGGCCCTATGCCCCCTGGTTATCTATACATATGAAGACCCAGAAGTCCTCTTCCAACCTTGTGTTCCTGCAGAACACTGGTACAAGAAGAAGAGCAGAACACAACAGCTGCCCAGAACAGAGGGCATCAGCGAAGACCCCAGCACTTCCCAGCTGAGAGAACAGCATTTCACCACAGGCCACACAGCAAACACACAGGCTACTACCAGACGGAATCAAATATTTGAACAAGAAGAAAGCGATGCATTTCAATCATGCGTGAAGGAAAACGCAGTGAATAAGAATTATACAATGCCACCATTAACTTGCCCTTAAGAAACACAGATCAGTTTGTTCTGAATGGAATAGAGTACCGAACACAGCAGAGTAAGTTTTTTTTTACCTTGAAGGGAGAGGAAACAGAGAATTTTCCAAGTATCATTTAAAAAAGATTTAAAAAGACTAAAAGAAGGAGTAGACCTGGATTCCCCATTTAAAAATCCTATTTTGTTTGCTTTTAAAAGACCAAAAATGTAAACATACACACTTTCTTTCAGTTACAGACTGATAATCCAATCATTCCAAGGCTGGGAAAAGGAGAGATTAGAGGTTCAAACAATACAAAATAAAGGAATAGGAACTCACAGGGATATCTGATGTTCATGACTGCAGTATGCAAGCAGCTAATCACATAACAGAGCTTGTCTACAAAGAGCTTTCTACTTCAAGAAAGACTGAGATTGTTGAAGTGCACAAATCCTTCCACTGGGAAGCAGGGAAAGATGGTTTATTATTTCAATGCTGCCAAGGCTAAGAGCAGGAGCAGCAGCTGATTTTAGTTTCTAACAAATACACTGGGCATTCCTCTTGACCACAGGTTACATTCATAGAAAAAGGGAAGAAGGAGGAAAAATAAATTCCATCTGATGAAGGGGGAAAAGCATCCTTGGATATCAACAATCAAAAAAGTCTGTTTTGAACTAGTTTTGAGGCATATAGTGACAAAATGAATATTTGTGATCAGAGACGTGGATAAAATATAAAATCTAGTTTAGATATCACACAAAATGTACTACAAATGTAATGCATTAAAAATACTTTTGAGGATTTACCCAGATCCTTAATGAGTGATAATGCTTCCCATGATATAAATGCTCCACCACCATCATCCATAGCTCCCTGCCCAACGTCCCAGCTGTCCAGATGTCCACTGACCAATACAACCTAGAAGAGCAGTTATGAGAAAACATCTACATGAAAACACTGAATACAGAAAATTCTGTTTAGCATTGAAGCATTTTAATGATTTTGTCATAAAGTTGGCATTTTAGTTTAGAACAGGAGGAAAGAAATTCAAATAAAACGAAAACATTGTTCTCTAGTTGCTGAATATTAATCTGTAAATTAAAGGCAATACTTTAAACCACTGCCTAAGTGAAACTAGATAAGCTGTGAGAAATGTATAAGTGAAAGGTTTTATCTTGTACATTATGAAAGCGCCTACTTCCCAGAGATGCAGGACTATTACACTGCTGACTGGTGAAATTTTCTTTCATATTCCATCTGTTTAAGCCCTTAGGCATGAAATTTGATTAATCCTATTTTCGGGTGCATAAAGAAAAAATATTAACTTAGACTGCAGCGTTCCCAGTGGTTTTTGTTTTATTATGTATCTATGGTACTTGTCACAGAGGACTTCTAATTTATTACTAGATCCCCTATGTGCTACAACAATGACAAGATATTTTATAGTTCCATTAGTCATAAGGACATTTTAAAACATGGCAGCAAGTCCCAGATGGGTTTTCTGCAAAGAAAGTTTTGTGACTACACTAGAGAATAGTGGGCATCTCCAGAAACATCCACTTTCAGATCCGAACCCTTCAAATGTTGACAAGCAGCATCAGACCAATACCACCAGTGTGATAGTTCCCTAACTGGGCCTTAAGCTGAAGGGCTGATGGATCTATGATTACAATGGAAAGATCAAAGAGGTACAAAAACTCTGAGCCAAGCAGGCAGTGTGGTAAAATGGTGCAACAGCACAAAATCAAGAGCAGGACGCGTTCAACCTATGACAACCCAGCACTAAGGAAAAACTGAAGGAGACCCTGAAGCATCCACCTGTGTTCTACTCAGAACTGGCCATACACAAAGAGATGCTTCCCATTCTCTGGTTAGCTGATGTCAAAAAATTCTCAGGGTTGTGGGATCCAGAAAAATGTAAAATATATTCATTCTTTCTGCCACCATCTTCTCCCTAAGGGATGAGGATCTCCTGGCATATTATCTCATCTTCCATTCACCACAGGACAACTAGTCGAGCAGTGAAAATGAGAACATAATGCATTTTTCCTGTTGTAACTCCTGGAAAGCAAGAGTCTATGCTGTAAAGCATGCAGTGAACATTGCAAGGAAGTAACTTAGAGCCCAGACATGAAGATCTCTATTTTCATCTTCATGTGAGATAAATCTAAGTATGTTTTCACTGGATATAAAAATTAATGGACTAACTATCATGGCCAGATAAAAAGTATCAAGTACTTCTCATACAACAGTGTTTTTTCATCTAACCAAACACAGACCTAGGTAACATAACTGAAATATCCATAGTATCAAACAAGGGCAATGAGAAAGTACTAATCATACCCATTGAACTGCCATAGGTTCAAACAGAATGCACCAAACCCCTTTAAATTTAGAAAATAGACTGTGAGATGTTTATAAATGTGTGTGTTATAAAAAACAGAACAGTCATGCCTTAGAAGCAGAAAAAGCTTGTGATCAAAATCTGAAGAGCAGCTTACTCTTTCCTTCTCACATGTCTCTTTTCTCACAACTCTCTTTTCTGGTTATCCAGCCTTAACTCAACATGTGTTTGTTTTCCAGCACAGACTCATTTTCTTGGTAGATAACAGACAGGCTGCAATCTTTATTCCAAAACCTTCCCTCCTTCAACAGTCCTTAAATTTAGATGGCCAGCCCCTCTGTAAAACCCTCAGAATATCTCAGGGGTATTCCTGTGACTTAATGTCATGGTCCTCTGAGGGCCAACACAAAAGATTGCAAACAGCATGTTTTCTAGGGACACTGCCCTGCAGTAGAAGTACTTAATTTGCAGCAGCCCTCTGCTACAATAGCAACATAGCTTGAAACCAGATCACCTGAGAAAAGCCAGCTTTGGAGGCAGAAATGTTTCTGAAACGAGAGCAGAGAAGAGAAATGCTCGCTGGGGTACTTGCTGCTCTTTTAGCGTTCTTCTGAGGGAGGCCTATGCACGCACACACACACACGTGCACACTTACAGGTGGTGAGGGCAATGCATGAATGAATTCTGCTTTGCATTCATTCCTGAACATGCAGCCCCACTGCAACCTGCCTATGCAGGAGAGAACTCAAACACCACCACACTTTGCAGCCAACTAATGCAGACTCAATAGAGTTCTACTCAGTAAGGAATTCACAAATGATAATAATTTTGTAAAAAGAACATAAAAGGCTCTGAGTGACAACCCAGTTGTCTGTGATATAAAGGACGTCTATTCTACAGCTTCAAAATCGCCATGTGGTTTCTTTGTTCTTAAAGCAAAAATTGGTTTTAAGAAAATAACTATTTTGTCTCCTGGGAAACAGAGCTTCAAGATGAAGTGAATTATTTAGAATAAGTTTGTAAATTCATTGAGAGAGAACCAAGTTTACAATAGAAGTGATGCCTTGGCTTTATCAGTGAAAGAATATATCATTAACGCTGTTCCCTGGCAGCGTTCCTCAACAGAGTGTCTGAGAGGGAATTACTCCTCATTTCTGTGGAACAACACATATTGCAACAGCAGGAAATTCTGAATCAGAAGAAGGTGGTGTAATCTCATGTGGGGTTACAGACTTCAGTTGTAAAGCATCTTCACCAACTCCAGAACATTACACTGAAACAGATCAAGGTTCAAGTGGATTGAGAAAATCAGTTAATTTTATGGATGAACTTCGACTTAAATTTACTGAAGCTGTTGCCAAGAGCAATTACATAAATACAACCATTGTACTTCTATGTGAAAGTTTCTTCAGAACAGTTGTGTTTTCAAACTATCATGTTTTTGTAGCAGCTGCTAAAATGAAAGTTTCACTGATCATGCTGATAGCCATAGACATTCTTAAAATAAGACACAGCTATAAAATAACAAAACCCACTGTGTTTATCTTGGTCTTTAAGTAGACAGAATGTGTCTGAGCAATGAATGGAAATACTTCTGAAAATCAGTCTAGACCCCTATATTATTTAAAGTAATATTATAAAATCATAGTATTATAATACTCTGTATAGGTAGGCCAATAACAAAGACAGTTAAAGCTGTCAAGGATGTATGATTATTGCATTTTCCACATTGCTTTCAAATCTGTTATGTGATTGTCAGCTCCAAACTTACACAGAAAATAACTTATATTTGCACAAAACAACCCTAGAGAAGTGCCAGAAGAACGTAAGCACTGCAAAGCAAAGCTTGTAAGTATCTGCAAGTATAAGTATTTGTTTTAAATACACGGAGAAACCACAAGCAACTGTACAGGACAGTACAACTATAGCAATACATATTTGCCAAATTGACCAAAAATAAATTTAGGATAAGAGAGCCTGCATGCAACATGAAAACTTAAGATTTATCTTTCTTATTCCATTTCCTTCTGCATCAGCATGATGATCTCTATTGCATGCCTTTAGGTCATGTGCAGAATTTCAATCAAGCATATTGAAATATTTTGAAAACAAAAAATATATTTAATATTCTAATCCCAAGAATATTAGGAAGAGGAACCACACATTCACGTACATGTGCCTATGTCATGGAGTTATCCTTTTCTAAGCAGGATGGCTTATGACACTAAAAAATAATCTCCCAACCCATAGGTAGTCACATAGGCCAATTGCATTTGTCATGCAACAACTTCATAAAATGCAGGTGAACTACCTTCTGCTTGATTAAAAAAAAAATTTAAAAATGTGTATCCCATTTTTAGTTAAACTCAAGACAAAGGTTTCTTTCTATGCAACCTTAGAAATCATAAATATTAAACATTAGGAAAGAACTGTAAGCAACATTTTCAATCACTTCATTCAATCTAGAATAACATTTGTATTAAGCTGTGAAAACCACCATGCAGGGTTATTTCATGTCCCTGAGACAGATATATATCAGGTAATGCAAGAGTAATGGAAGACTAATGAAGTCATCATTCATCTTTGCCCTTCATGGATGAAGAAGGCTTCATGGATGGAGGTCTGGGTAGGATCTTTATTGATGGAATCTGCCTATCAACACATTTGTCTTAGAAAAGCATACTAAAAACTTTCATTATTTGAAACACTGAAAAGTACTTTTCTTTACATCTTCCTCCAGCAGACAGTGAAGATAAGGAGCACCTTAACTTGCAAGAGGACAGAAAACTTAAACAAGCATCACATACACAAAGAATCACGGAGTCACAGAATCAATTAGTTTGGAAAAGACCTTTGAGATCAAGTCCAAACTATGACCAAACTCCACCTTGTCAACTAGACCATGGCACCAAATGCCACAGCCAGTCTCTTCTTAAGCACCTCCAGGGACAGTGACTCCACCACCTCTCTGGACAGCCCATTCCAATGCCCAGTCCCCCCTTCTGTGAAGAACTTCTTAAGANTTACATCTTCCTCCAGCAGACAGTGAAGATAAGGAGCACCTTAACTTGCAAGAGGACAGAAAACTTAAACAAGCATCACATACACAAAGAATCACGGAATCACAGAATCAATTAGTTTGGAAAAGACCTTTGAGATCAAGTCCAAACTATGACCAAACTCCACCTTGTCAACTAGACCATGGCACTAAATGCCACAGCCAGTCTCTTCTTAAGCACCTCCAGGGACAGTGACTCCACCACCTCTCTGGACAGCCCATTCCAATGCCCAGTCCTCCCTTCTGTGAAGAACTTCTTAAGACTGTGTCCTCTTGTCCTGTCGTTGGTTGCCTGGGAGAAGAGACAGATCCTCACCTGGCTACAGCCTCCTTTCAGGCAGTTGTAGAGAGTGATAAGGTCTCCCTGGAGCCTCCTTTTCTCCAGGATAAACAACCCCAGGTCCCTCAGCCACTCTTCATGGAACTCGTACTCCAGACCCTTCACCAGCCTTGTTGCTCTTCTCTGAACATGCTCCAGCATCTTGACATCCTTCCTAAACTGAGGGGCCCAGAACTGGACACAGCACTCGAGGTGTGGCCTCACCAGTGCCCAGTACAGGGGGAACAATCACTGCTCTGGTCCTGCTGGCCACACCATTTCTGATACATGTCAGGATGCCACTGGCCCTCTTGGCCACCTGAGTACACATTTGCTCATGTTCAGCCTGTTGTCAATGAACACCCCCAGGTCCACTCTCCAGCCACTCTGTCCCCAGCCTGTAGTGCTGCATGGGGTACGACCAAGAACTAAATGGGATATTAGAACCAGATCAAGCATCTTTAGTCACGGCACGTTCAAACTCGAAGTATCTGTATGCCAAAACATCAAGCTTAAACAGTGAAGTCCTCCAGATTGTAACTCGAGTTCTTTCAACTCTTCATGCACATTTTCAGTTAAATAATGCAAGAAGTTAGTTGTTTCCTTAGGCAACACAGGTTTACAGTGTTCCCATTCAGTTCACAATTACCTGGAAACTCGTGAAAATTATTTCTATTCAAATTTTTATGGTTCACTTTCTCCAGTTTGCTTCGAAGTAAGTTAATCTGAAACTCTAAGTACCACAAAAAGGTCTTATATTATTTAACTAGATACCTTTCTTGCATCAACCCCCTGCCGGTGCAGGGTTATTTATGCAACACTTACCTTACATGTGTAAATAGCATATAAAGTTGATTTGTGCTTGGACCAAAATCAGAGGAAAACAGAAGTCAGATAAGAATTAGAATTCCCTATTCAATCCAGTTAAAAAATTGCCTATCATTTCTCTCCCTCCTTAGATACTCATTACTCTTTTTATTCTCACAAACACTTTCACTTCACAATTTCCTATCCTCTCCAGTCCCAACAAAATTTATAGCACTAAATGAACCATGACTAAAAAACTCAATCCCAGCTTCTCAGACAGAGGAACCCAGAACCAAATCCAGGCCTGTGCTCCTAAGCATAAGGGAGTACATTTTTAGTAATTTACATATTTGGATAGCATTACAGCTATGAACAGCCAGATGGTTTCAGTTTATAAGGACTTAAAGATTTTCTTCATTTCACTGTGTTAACAGCATCAGAATAAAGGAAAAAAGAAAGGCAGCATATCATGTACCTAACTAGTGGGCAAAAAAACCAGCTGGCAGGACTAAATTTAAGCCCACCATGCTTAACTTGCTTTCAAAACCACGATTAAATAAAGTCTTCATATACACAGATTTGCAAATATAGAGCAGTAAATATGGCATAGCAGTTTTAGCATGTATTAGCATCATCCACAGTAGTAGCTTGCAAATATATTTGGGAAAAGGGCAACACCAAGCAATATGCATTTCTACTCCTTACCCGCATAGCAAAGCTGGCACCAATATTCGCAGCATCCTTCCTTAAAGCCCTTCTTAATCTGCAGACTGTATTTCCTTTCCCCCTTCTTAGGAAAAACTTCCGTCATCTTAATGGAATAAAGTGTTGGTGTGCAGTTGGCATTTTTTGCCCTGACTCATTCTCTTCCTACTCCACCTCAATCCTTTCTCTCTTCAAGTCACACAGAGAAACAAATGCAAATTACAAATTATCAACTCTTCCCACTTGATACTTCATGTCCTGGCAGAATGTCAATCCTGTATGCAAACCAACATTCCTCAAGTTTTAAAATATTTATAATAGTTATTTAATTTGTATCATGCAGTAAGATTCTGTAAATCAGTCCCTTGGCTTTTCCATCAAAGGCCTTATGAAACCTAAACAATCTGAACTTGTAATCCTGTGCGCTGTAGCACCACACTGACTGCAGCAAACACATCACACATCATCCTCCTTTTTGGAATCCAACCCAGCTCTTCCAACAGCAGGATAAATACTTTAGGAAAACCAATCAAGCACTGCATTATAAAGATAACTATTTAAACAGTTCTTGCCAGGACACTGTGTTTTGTATACACAACCATTATTCAAGCTCGGCATTTCAACATTTGAGGAAGACAAGATGACAAAGCTGAGTATCCATCAGCAACACAGAGTACTGAGCACTGTAACAGAGTTCTGTATGGCATGGGATTTGAGTTAGACTAACATGCAAGGTAAGATATATACATACAATGTGTACATTTGAATATTAACTCTCCTGTATTTTAAGATGTGTGGGGCATTGCTACCAGAAGAAAAATATTTTGTCCAGTAATGTTTAAACACAAGCCTACTCTATTGTGTGTAATTTTATCAACTTCAACAGCTAAATTCAGGCATGGAGCTGTATCAGAGATATTCAGTTGGAAAACCAACTTACTTGGTTAAAACTCTTTGTGACAGTCTACTCTGACCATTCCCCAAATATTTGCTTTGGGCTACAAATATATTAAAAAAGATTTGTGTGGTTTCATACTTGACTTTAAGAAAACACTAACTGCCCCCAGTTAAACTGCAATTGGATTAAATCATGCCCTACATGTAAATCAGGAACATTATCACATTTAGGGGATTTTATTTTGTATATATAAGGATATTTCTTCAAATAAGTTTTTAGCTTTAGTGTCCAAATAATATGACATCACTGTACAGCTCCTTTTATTAGATTTTACGCACATTAGGAATGGTTCTTAAATAATCAGTCTAGCTGTCTCAACTAATTTACAGTCCTAAAGATATAGTGAAGTTCAGAAAGAAAAAAATTATTAAAACAACTGTCTTTTCTACTTAATATGCAGTGTAGTAAGTCTTAACTTCCAGGCTTCTGATTAAATGATAGATCTGCACGTGAAACAGAAGTGACTCACTTAGTCACACAAGACTCCAACCCTATCATTGCTAAAAAGCTGATTAACCTTCAAAGAACCCCTGTGTCACAACATACAGTAAGCTCTTTAAAGCTGAATCTCTACTTTGAGGAAGTGATTGAAGCTAAAGTGTTCTTGGAAAGAACTACTGCAATCAAACCTCCCTGTTTGAAGTGAATCTCAAAACCAATGAGTAGTTAATAGCATGAGCTGATATCATTTATAGCATGTATGACAGTGAAGGAGAAAATTAGTCTGAAAATAAATTATTACTGATAAGGGAATTGTAATAAAGGTAACAAGACATAGAAACTATATGAGCATTCAAACGACAACCAAGTATTGAAATGACTATCATTTTCATATTAAACGTTTGATTTTAAGACTTAGCATTTCCATATTTAAGTTCTCCAGCATGTTTTATTTCCTATTTCCTGAGCTGTAACATTTCAGAAATAATACCGCTCTTCGTAATACTTTATTTTGAAAATAAGGAATTTAATTTATATATTTCAACCCACTTCTAGAGGTTTTAAGAGGAAAAATCATAACAGTAACTGCCTCTAAACAAAACTAGGTATCACTGAAATATCACTTACCTTTGCATAAAGATGTTCTTGCTGCTTTTTTTCTAGTACAAAGATCAGCAAAGAATCTCTGCAATAACCCTGTAGGAAAGCTGAAATGGCATCTGAGCTGATGTGAAGAGAGAAGCTCTCTTTTTTCTACACTTACCAAAGGAAAACTTCCCTTACACATATAGTAGGTAATTTTTGTAATCTAGGGTATATATATTTATATTTTTTTCACTTTAGGGATATATAGGATTCCACATTATTACAGATCTAGCAACATCCCCAAATGTTTTATCTTTAAAATTCCTTCTTTCAGATATCAAAATTAATCTCACCTAAAATAAATAATGTCCAATGCTACTTCTTTCGCTGAAGTGTTTACAAAGCCTACTTGTACACTGTGATACTAGGCATTACTAGCAAGCTCCCCTTTCTAAAACTGTAAAGATAGTACTTTTCTCAAAAAAACAAAAATTACAAATATTGTTTCCTCTCAAGGACACTAGAGAACCCTTATTAAGTCAGAACCATGCCTTGCTAGCACTGCTTTAGAGCATTTTGAGGACCTAAAATGTCCTGAAAGCCATCCTGAGTAGCCATCCTCTAAACTGTCCTCAAGAAAACAGACTTGACTTTACAAATCCCCCAAGAAGACTGCTGATGAAAGCAAGTCAAAACAACCCTTACATGGCTGTAATAACAGCAGAGCACTATAAGAGAGGAGTCTTAAAAACTAACACTTACGTCCCAGTACCAGACACCTGGCACTGGAGAATACTTAAGGTTGGAAGGGACCTCTGACTGTGCATTGACTTCCACATCCTACTCACAGCAAGATCAACTTATATCTGATCAGTTAGAGTTTTGTCCAGTCAAGTTCTGAAATTTCTTACAATAGAAATGCCACAACCTCTCTGGACAAACTGTTTCAGTGTTTACTCTTAGGAAAACATTTTTTCTAATACCCATTATAACACAAGCTTTTTTTTAAAATGTGCCCTGCTGGGCCATCATTGCAGCATTCAAAAGTCAAACTGGATTTTAAATGCTGTGAGCCTGCCTTGTGAGCCACACTCCAGATGCTTTTATTATTCATCACCACCAAATGAACACAATGGAAACGAAAGTTTTGTATCTTACCACACCACTGTCCCTCACCATTATAAATACTAAAACGTGCTGATCACGTAATCAGTTCTCCCCAAACTGTCCCACTTCTACAGTCACAGTGACCTATCAGAACTAGTGATGCATCTTGTCCTTGTTACTTTATAGTGCATGGTGGCTCCAAGCCTTTCTGTTGTGATGGCAAAAACTTCCTCCCCTCAACAGTTCACAGGCCCATGTTCTACAGCCTGTGACAGAGGCTTTTCTGATGCTTCCCTCTTACTCCACAAATCCTCACATAAGTCAGGTTCTTGCCATTTCTGTCACTGCCGCCCAAAGGATTTTGTTGTATAGTATGCTAAAACACTCAATTATTCTTTCATCTGATTACTGTAATCCCTTTTTATTTTTACAGCTTATCCTACATTCCTGTCACCTGCACAAGTTTTCTCAAAATTTTGCTGGGATTATCCTCTTATTTGTTACAGGGCTTTTTCTAGGATTCTTATTATTCATTACTATTTTTTTTTAATCTGCATGTAACATTTTCTCTTTCTCATATATGTTGCTTCCCTCTTAAACTGTACAATAAATGTCTCAATGCAGCACTAACTTCAGGCATTCCCAGAACTGCAGGAACCCACCTGGGAATAAATCCACGAGGGAGATACTCTGTTGGACCTCATACTTACAAACAAGGAGGAACTGATTGGGAATGTGAAGGTCTGCAGTAAACATAAGATGGTGGAGCTCAGGATCCTGAGAAGGAGTAAAGCAAATAGCAGGATGTGAGCTCTGGTCTTGGGGAAAGTAGTATTTAGCCTGTTCAAGGACCTGTTTGTAAGAATCCTATGGGAGACAGAGCTGGAGAGAAAAAAGAGTCCAGGAGCAGTGGCTGGTTTTCAAGGATCATGCTGGGGACCAGCTGCAAAGCAGCTTGGCAGAGAAGGAGCTCAGGGCAGACAGCTACTTGACCATGGATCAGCAGTGTGCCTGTGCCATAAACAAGGCCAATGGCACCTAAGCTGCATCAGGCAGAGGGCTGCCTGCATGTCAAAAAGGGTGATCCTTCCTCACCACTCAGCACTGGAGAGACACACCTTACACATTTTTGTGACACATCTGGGTGCTGTGTCCAGCTTGGAGCTCCCCAGATCAAGAAAGACATGACTATACTGGACTATAGGCATGATGAAGGTGTCACTGAAACTATGGGAAAAACTCTCCAACAACATCTTTTCAGTGTTAGAGAATTAAGGCATTACTTTATTGTGGCCAGGATGTTGTTCTGGCCAGGATGTGCAATAGAAATAATTTCATGCACATGTTGCCCAGGTTGTGCAGTGAAAATCGTTCCATCACACATGGTTCTTTACCAGATTTTCTACATATTTATACTATGAACTCAAAGAAATTATTTGGTTCAACGTTCATTTGTCCCAAAATTCACAATTCTTAGTATTTAGTTTCCTATTGGTTATTGAGCCCTTTGCCTTCGATGCTAATTTGGTCCTCATTCTTTGGTTCAGTTATCTATCTTTTCCCAGACCAGGTGTCTCCAACACACCAGGGGATGATGTTTGAGAGTAATGTTTGTTACTGGTTGCTTATTTCTTGTGCATCCTCTGGCAGCTCTCAGTCCATTGAGATGTTAAGCTTATCAGGCCTCGACCAGGGAACAGAGACTTTTGAAAAGAAACTTCAATATCCTTTTCCCTGGGCAAAGAGGAACAAATCCCTGACTAAAGTTAGTTAAAAAAAAATTAAAATTCTATCATTTCCAACAAAGGGGCCAGAGAGCTGAGACTGGAGAAGAGAAGGCTTCAGGATCTCATCCAGGTGTACAAATACTTGATGGCAGATGTAAAGAAGAGGGAGCCAGGCTCTTGTCAGTAGTGCCCACTGACAGATCAAGAGGCACCAGGCAGAAACCTAAAGAGAAGAAATTCCACTTAAAAATAAGAAAAAACCTTTTTTGCTACAAGGGTTGTACAACACTGAAACTGCTGTTCAGAGTCTGTGGGGTCTCCATCCTTGAAAATAATCAAGACCTAAACCCTACACAACCCGCTCTAGCTGACGTGGTTTTGAGCACAGGGTCAGGCTATGTGATCTCCAGAGGTCTCTTTTTTGTAATTATGACGCTGATTCCAGAAAGAATAATTCAAATTTTCTTCTGGATCTGTATGTAATCCACATTTTTTTTTTTTGGCTCAGAAAATTGCATTAGTGATACAAAAAGCAGAACTCAACTTGGAAATCAATTCTACCAGAGCCCAGTATGTCCTTCAAGATCCAGACAGATAAAGTACAACTGTAATCTTCAATATACTATTACTAGCACAACACAAAAGACCTCTTTTCTTCTTAGGGTAGTCAAAATCGCAGTAAAAATTAAAGTTGGCATGAATTGCAAATTATTTTATTAAATAATTTGCAATTCTTTTCTAATCGTTTTATTAACTGATGCAAGAATCCACAGAAACAGGACATTACTTGGCTTGCAACATGAAAAAAGGAGATTTTTATCTTACACTGACCATAAAATAATTGCTTTATATACTATATGAAACATGTCTTCAAAATATCAACATAATTTTCAAATTACAAATCTTCTTTCACCAATGCTAGTCCCTTCAGTTTCTTTTTGTTTCTGATCATTAAAACAGCACTTCTATTGAGGCTTAAATGTGGACTTAGAAAATAATTATTTCTCATTTCTACATTCATATTAGTTCACTATATTGTATT
This sequence comes from Mystacornis crossleyi, assembly GCA_013400655.1. Lineage (NCBI taxonomy): Eukaryota > Metazoa > Chordata > Aves > Passeriformes > Timaliidae > Mystacornis > Mystacornis crossleyi. The sequence goes on from VYZQ01028975.1 coordinate 17,062, forward strand.
GATCTCTGTCAGTAAAATGGGACTAAGCAACTGTTTATTATTTAGGGATATAGTGAAGATTAACATTTATTCTTATGTTTATGACAGCTTTCATGGAAAATACTAAGAAATAGAGACTTGAAACCCCTGTCTTATATAGAAATTATTGGAACTGTATGTCTTTACACAAACAAGAATTCAGTCCACACTTTCTAGTACCTATCAAAGTCATATTCACAAACACACAGCTAAGTACTTGCAAGTAACACTGGCATATTTCCCTACTCAATTCCCATTAGTGTATCTCAAAAAAACAGAGTTTTGATACAAAGAAATAGCACACCCTACATGTTTATCTGTCCTTAATTTCTTTGTTTATATACTCTTGTGAAACTTAAAGTATGTTTGACACAAGTTTTCACCAAGATAGAGAAGAGGCTGATTTTCAAACTCAAACAATGTCTGCAAAAGACCAGATGAGACAACTGTTGTCAGGATGATATCCAGGGTGGGATTTCTGCTTTAAGTTAAAAGAGATTTGCTTTATTGGAACCAGTAACACAAAAGCTCTGGAATGCATTTGGAGGGCTGGGGACTTCGGTAAACCTGGTGCAAAGTACAGATGTGGCAAAGCAGGACAAAAGAGTGGCAATATGCACTCCATGATGTTTAGCCTACTCCAAGGCTGAAAGACATTTGAAGTGCATGAGTTGCCTGGGCTCTGTATGTTGGCTGCCTGTTACTATCCTTTAATGCATGCACAGACATGTCCAGAGAAGGGC
>VYZQ01028978.1:0-17127 GCA_013400655.1 Mystacornis crossleyi
TGTTATTGTTGTTTTGTTTTTCTGAAGATGAATGTTAAATTCCATTTGAACATTAGCCTTAATGTCTTCAAACTGTGTTTCTATGTTCAAGCTCTCATCTGTGTTATTTGGGAGAGCATATTATTCATTAACAGTGGTACCCTATACCTTTTATATCAGTGTGAGCCTCCCCGACCTCAAAACCAGCAACTCATTTTTTCTGGACAAAAAAAAGTTCAGAAATATGCCTAAAGGTGAAATACCATAAATAATAAACTACTAGCTTCTGTCCTTTTGTCAACAAAACATATAAAAATGCCCTTTCTTTTGACTTTATAAAGTCAAGGTATTACAATTCAGTTTGTGCTCCCTTGTTTCCATGGAAACAGTCAGTCTAATTTTAGGGAATACTCTTCACTCCTACCATTCAGTTAAGCTTGACATAAATTTATGTAGTACCACTGGTGTCTCTTGCACTGTCATCAAGAGAACTCAAAATGGAGTTGGAGACAGTGTACGCATCAGATAAGGAGGATGCAAGTGAAAGCTTCCAAAAAGAAGAAAAAAACCAAACCCCAAAACCAAACAAATTAAAACCAACCAAAACTGAAAACAAAACAAAACAAAAAAAACAACAACCCAAAAATCTGCAGTGTGAGCTTTGTGAGGTACCTGTGTGTTTGATTAAATGTATTGTCACTGGATTTGTCTGAAATAATATTAAAGGAAGAAAGAGTTTAGCAAGAAGTGGATTTTATTTAACTCAGATGTGTAGCAGACCACTTCCTTCTGGATATTTAATTTTAAAATAATTAAAATATGCATTTTCACATGCACACGTAGAAATGAAGTAGGAAAGCAAATTAGAAGAGAGGTGGAGAGACAGTGCTGTTCAGTTTTTGATGACTAGGTAACTTCATCTGTGTTTATAATAAAAATGAACCTACCTAATTATATAACTGAAGAAATGTCAACTATAAAGGCCACGGTGCCTGTATTAAGTTGATAGTGCCAGTGTGTTGCATACAACGCACTGAGAAGTAAAAATTAGGTGAAATCCCGTATCTCAGCTGTCAATAGAGTATCAGCAGTGGAACAGAACCATCTAATCCATGGTCAAACCCAGGAGCAAGACCTTTGCTTCTGCTCACACTGAAATAGAGGCTGTCAGAGCATCAGGAGCTCTCAGGAAAATTGTGCTTTCAAAGATTAGGGAGACATGAGAGAAATTTAAGAATTCCAGCTTTAAGAATGGCTGTGTCTCATGATTTAAGCCAAATAATAGTTCCAGGGATATTTCTGAGCTTTAGCACAACCAATGATATTCAGGGCATTGCATGAGGAAGTGCATAGAATGTGTCTATAACCTAAAGTTCTTAGTATTGAGGTGTATTGAGAGCAAAATAATCTGTATTGCTGAATATAAAAGCAACAGATATCACCTGCACAAAATTTTATTCAAGGCAATTTAGTGCCATAAAGAGTAACTTTGTTTAGTGCCCACCAAGAGCCAATTATTGACTCTGGTAATTGCAGGGAGCCTAAAGAAATTAGTGTGAGCATAGTGCTTGTTGATTTCAGTTTGTGGCTGAACCCACAACAGCTCTCGGAACCCTGAGTGTACTTACTTAGGGTGACTTATCTCGGGCAGTAATCAAACATTCATCTATAGCACTGCATGCCTGTGTGCAATCTGCATATGAGCAGAGCTCCTTCAATTACTTCTCTAACAACAATAAACTACTGTAGAACACAAAATCACAGACAATGGATTGCTAATTGTCATGTCCTTAATAATATTACTGTGGAACTAGCAATGTTTGTCTTCTCTCTTGTTCTTTTATTTTTAATTGCATCATGACATAAGAGGAGTTTTATTGAGTTGAATAAGTTTGTTTGGGTTTTCTTTTGGCTTTGGTCTTGAAATGTTATACTAAATATATAAATATGAATGAGAAACCTATAACATAGGAAGTAGCATCATAGAACATGCAGATGGAAAAGGATCTTCACAGGAAAAGTAATGCTGCTTTATTTAAATTTTCTAATAAGGAATCTGGGATAATTTTCACAATATACTTCAGAGAGTTAACATAGATCCCAAAATGCATGTTCCAAATTATTATTTTCCTTGAACTGATGTGAACAAAGAGGCTCATTTAGATTTACACTCTGAGTGTAAATAAACTGATAATAAACTGAGTAGCTTTAAAATATTATAGCTAGAGATTAATTTGGTGTTAATATTGAAGATAGTAAAGGTATTAAACTTCCCATTTGTAGAAGTAACTTAAGTACTTAAGGAAGGGTATCTGCAATTTGACAGAGTCTGGAGTTTATTAAATATTTCACCATGTTTTTATGAAATGTGGCAAAGTATTTTGAGAGCAATGTGACTCAAAGTAATTAGGCATTCCATAGCCAGCTTAGAGATTCATCTGGTTTGCAGAGACATGAAATAGCATGTATGCCATGACCACTGTACTGTCTTCACTACTGTATTAAGGCAATCTCTTTGACATTTCTTCTAGAGCTCCCAGATAACTGCGTTTTAAAATCAATTTTAGCAGTTGTCCTGTTTCTAGTTATATATGTCTGATGGCAATGAATCTCTTCTTTCTTTCGCTCCTGCTCCAGCAAGCACGGTTTTTCTGTTCATGTCAGGAGACCTGTTGCAGTGCTTTAATTTGTGATTTGTGAAATACATCTTGTTAGGAACAGGAAAAGCTACCCCCAGAAGAGTACAGTTGGTGACAGTGCAAGCAAGACAAAGGAACTGGCAGCAGAACAAGACACTGCTGGGCAAGCATCTGTGCTATGCTTTCAAAAGTAATGTGGGGGGGAAGCAAGAACAGTGTGAGAGGTAGATGCTGTAGCTCCTGGCTTATACCTCATACAAGGTCAAAATAAAAAAATTTAAAGCACTATTAATAGTTCCAATTCATTTACTCAGTTTTATTATTTTTCCTATTTTGGCAAGGTTAGGAGGAACTGATTCTTTCTGAGGGCTGCCAGAGATGTATTCAGGCTCAGGTGCTCATTGAAGTCTTTAGACCACCTACTAAAAAGCCTTGCTTGTGTCCTGACCCACCCTGTGTTGCCTTCTGTTGCTCTTCTGACCAGCCATACCCCTCTCTGAAGTGTATATATAGCTCTCAGCAAGACATAGCTAGATGTTTGATCTGTTCTGGTGCCTTCAATCTTTTTGATGCTTCCTGACAACATTAATGGAAGCTGCTTCCTCTAAATTGGTGTGTTAGCTGAAAGAGGCAAGGCTGTTTGCTTTTTGTCTAAAACTGCTGCGTGTGTGGTGGGTTACACTGGAAGAGGGCTTACATGGCTTTGTAAGCTCTTGGCTTCCCAAAGGGCGCTGTACCACATGGAGCGCAGGAGAGAGCCTTGGTCTCTGTGATGGCACAGTACACTCAAAGAAATGCTTCTTTAGTGTCCCAAATACTTTTGAAAAGTCCAGCATGGAGTGGCCCCATTTGTGCTGTCAGTTTTACAAGTGAGAGGCAGGAGTGGAAACCCTTATGGAAACCAGAGGATAGCCCTGTGGCTTTTGGCTGTCATACAGAGGCATCCAATGGACAGACTATTTCATAGCCTCCACCCACCTTCCTCAGTCCGGTACTTTGGCTTCTGCAAAACATGCCCAAAACCAACCCAACTGTTGCAGTGGGGTTCTCCTGCAACCATCCCTGGAGACAGATTTGGCCTGTAGAAGAATCAAGATGATATTTTCATTGATGTTTTCAGATTTTATACCTCCAGCCGCACATGGCTGGAGCCTGGCATGGACCACCACAAAAAAACTACCCAGAATCATGTGAACACCCCCCTAAGTACAGGATTCCGTGCGGGGTACATTCCAAATGGCCAATAGGGGACAGGACCTGGGTGCCCGTGACCAGGGAGCAGGGAGAGGGAAACCCCATGCCCCGTCATGCATCCATCTCAATGCCCATCCCCCCCACGGGGGGGCACCTCCTCACCTCACCCTTTTGTTTTAATTAAGAAGGTTTCTCTCAAGGGTTTTAAAGCTCATCATTTGAAACAACCAAAGAGGCACACAATCACAAAAACAAATTGAAAAGAATGCAATCCCCCCTTGGAGTTCCCAGCATTCAAACAGAATTTTTCTGGAGCATTCCAGAGCTGTCAGGAGAGAGATGGAGGCTTTTTGAGCACACTTGGTGGGTAAACTNACTGTCGCACCGGGTTGGACAGGGCTACTTGCATGCTGGTTTCTCCGGGGAGCGAGCAGGGGGGTCACCGGGGGCCGTGCCCAGGACCGCACTGGGCCCCGCCACTCGGCCCTGCTCCTGGGTTCACTCGCTGTTCCAGGTTTTGCCACCGGGGTCAGGCCGGAGCGGTCGGGGCCTCTCGGGCCGCTCCACCGCTCCGCTCTGTGCGTGCCGCCGCTGCTGCTCTTGTTGCCGTGGTAATGGCCATTTGTAGCCTGTAGAGCTGCCACCGCACCTTCACACCACTTGGCCGCTCCGGCCCCGCAGCCGCCGCGCCGGCCCCGCCACGCCACTGCCCGCCTGGCTGCCGCTCCCCGGAGCCGCTTCTCTGCGCTGCACTCCGTAGCTGCTCCACGCCTCACGCGCCGAGACGATTTCGCGGCTTCCCTGCACCGGCTGCACTACATTCCTGGTTCCGCGGCTGCCCTGCCCCAGCCACACTACGCTGGCACCTCCGCCTCTCACAGCCCCGCCTGCCGGGGCTGCGCCAGGAACGGTTTTGGGCACTGGTGGGTTTGCCTGCGGCAGCTCCCTCGCTGCAGCACACAGCTCACATGGAGCGCCGGGCCGCGGTTGCACAATAGAAGTCTCTGAGGTAGAAGTGGCACCCGTGGCACAACGCGGGCTGCCGTGGGGGCTGGGCACGCTTTGTGTACTCGCGCACTTCTGGGTCGGCCATGTGGCCTCGCAGTGCAGGCCGCTGTCCGTTGCTGGGGTAAGAACGGGACTGAGCACATCCGTAACCAGATAATATTCACGGAAATACTCTTCCATCAGCACATGTTTCGACTGAGAAATTAATTCTGCCCCGACCTTTTCCCAAAAGTCTTTTGTAAGCATTAAGTCCCAGGAAACATAGAAAAACTTCTTAAACAGCCATGCCAGGAAATGTCTCGGTTCCTTTTTTTTGCCTGGATTAAACTGAAGTTTGTAAATTGCTGTTCAAGCATTTTTTCAAGTTTGAGATAAATGGCTTTTTGTGGCTCAGAAAGCCATGATTCTTCCCAAGGTTCTTCCATAGTCTGAGAGGAAACAGCAAAACAAGAGTACTCACTGGATTCCTGAAGATTTTTCTTCACTGTTTCTCTTAGGCTGTCTCCAGAGGTCCAGGGATCGCAAAAAATGCCTGCATTCTCCACCATTTTGTTGCAGTGGGGTTCTCCTGCAACCATCCCTGGAGACAGATTTGGCTCATGGAAGAATCAAGGAGACGATATTTTCATAGATGTTTTCAGATTTTATTCCTCCAGCTGCACATGGCTGGAGCCTGGCACGGACCACCACAAAAAAACTGCTCTAGAAACCTGTGAACACCCCCCTAAGTACAGGATTCCGCACGGGGTACATTCGAAGTGGCCGGTAGGGGACAGGATCTGGGTACCCGTGACCAGGGAACAGGGAGAGGGAAACCCCGTGCCTCGCCATGCGTCCACCTCAATGCCCATCCCCCCCACGGGGGGGCACCTCCTCACCCAACCACTGTCCCAGTCCCCACCAATTTAGGTGAAACCTAGCTGTAAATATTATTATTCAGAGAAGAAAAATTGGTGAATGCTGGTGATAATTATGGTTTGTAGGTGTTTTTTGGCTTTATTCAACATGAAATTGGTGTATGGTCAGAGCTGAATCTAGGAGATTTCCCTCTTTAAAAAAAGAGAAATTGTCCTTTAATTTAAAATCCCCAAATTTCTTCTGTTGTTTAAGTTGACAATGGAAAAAGCAAGATTTGCTGCATGTTCTTATACCTAGCAATAACAAATTTAGAGCAAAATTAAAGGCCCAAGAATAAATTATAAAGGCAATTTTTCATACTTGTTTAACAAGCGTATGGTTAAATTCAAAGTTACCTGTCATTTATGTATGAAATGCTACACTGTTTCACTATAGTTCTTCTCAGTAAGTTGTGCTGCATCTTCTGTCATATTTTGAATGTTTCTAGAAGAATAATGCAATCAGTTTTACAAAAAGAAATGTTGTGCATCAAGCTCAAAAAGCATTAAACAGAATAGTATTAGACTAGACAAGAATGCCTGGCATCCAATGCTGTTATCATTCTGTTAATGGCACAGCTCACGGTCACTCTCACCTGGCTTACAGACATGAGTGTTTCTGTGTTAAGCTGGAGAAGTTTCTGAGCAAATGCTATTAAGGATCAGAGAAACTGTTTCCAGAACAAGGATCTTACCATGTTTGCAATATCATCCTGGTAAATTTTTAGCTGGCATTGAGGAAAAAGCCAGTAGTTCCTCTAGAATTCTCGCTGTCACTAAGTGCTTATCATGATGTTCAGGGAGCTCGTGGGCTGATGCTGAGATGGTGCAAACCCTCAGCTCCTCCACGGGGCTCCCAGTCTTGGTGCCAGACAGGATGTAAATATCTCCAGCTATGACATTTTATGTTGAAGGACTGCAGCTCAGCAGACATCAGTCTGGTTCTGTGGGAGGGTTAAGAAGCTGTATGTTTCTGATAGATATTTTAAGCTAATTTTCTTATACCTATACGTGGGCTGATATTTGGAAATATAAAGTATTGCTGTCTGTGCTGACCTTGCCCTGTACATCCTAAGACAAAAAATGCAATGCAAGATGTCATCATGACTTGAAGGGCTCTTCTTTAAATACCAAGTGCTGTTCGGTGCTATCTACCAAGCTACTAAACATCTACTAAAAAAAAAAAAAAATATATATATATATATTTAGGACATGTATTTCTCATCTTTGCAAGTAAACAAACACGCACTTTTAAATTATGCTTCAGTAGTGTAGTGATTGTGTAACAAATTAAGAATGTGGCATGTGATAAACAGACAGTCATAGTAACTGTGGTGTCCTTTACAGCTAATTTCCCAGCAAGATTTGTTTTCAGCTGGAAGGCTGGCATTCAGCTTTCATCACAGTTGTCCTGTTGCTACAGGGATGTTTTGCATACATTGTGTGGAGACCTGACATGTAGGGAAGCCAGCTTCTACTTTGCCTTTCAGCAATCTTCTTAGTCTGTGGGGAAAACAGATGTAGTTTTAATCCTTTTTATCTATTCATTGCAAAGTAACAGTGCATATTATGTAGGTGAAAGGGAGAACAAAGTCCTAATGTATTTATTTAGCTTTCTCACATGAGACTTTTTTTTCCCTAATAACTCCAAAAAGACTACTGATTTTGGAAGTCTTTATCATTTAAAGTATTTTTAAAGCAGACTATCCAGTTCCCTGGATTAAATCAAATAGATTTGTTTGACAGTGTATGTGGCGTGGAAATGATTCTGTGATCCTCTTTGTATTGGAGTGAGTATGTACATGATCTGTATTTACTGAAGAGGAAGGAATTATACACACATTTAGCTACTCCTTGTCTCTGACATGAACCTCTAATGATTAGTTGGTGGTTTGGGTTTTTTTGACTTCACCTGTAAAGCCTAATTTCATATGTCTCACTTACATGATACAGGTAATTTCTGCCCCATGATCTTTTCCATGGCAAGGTGGTTTGGTTTCCAAGTTGTTGGTCAATTTCATGCAAGAATGTGAAGTTCTAATCCTTGCTTTTGAGAATGGAGAAACTATTTCATATACACCTTTTGTTCTGGAAAGACTATTTTATGTAAGAAGATCCTTCTCACTGGATAGATTTAGTGGATAGAGCTAGACAAACTATGAGAAGCGCTGTCCCTGGCGGACCAGCCAGCCATACATCTCAAGAAAAGGTTCTACTACACTCCTCAGAAATGCGCTTCACTTCAAAAACATATCAAAGTGAGCCAGAAAGAAGCCCAAATATCCTTAGGGTTTATTTTTCCATGAAATATTGGAAAACTCTAACTGTGTGAATCTGGTTATTAAATAAGTTATTTGGAAAAAGATTCAATAAAGTGTTTGTTGAAGGAAATAGAAATAGGTTTGGGTTTTTTCCTGTTGCAGTATCCATGTACAGAGCCTGCTCCTCCATATCAGCACAGCTAATCTGCTCTGTGTTGAGGCTTCCACAGTTTGCACATGGAGGCCCGTCAGACTCTGCTGAGAAATTAGTAGGAAAACTTTTGGAAATATTCTCTGATTACTGGGTGCTTATTCCATTAACAGGAGAAACAAAGAGAAAAGTTCTTCAACTTCATGGTTTAGCATACTGCTAATGACTCTAAATTAAGAGGCTATGCTTTCTGAATTCTTTTGTGGAAAGTCAATTTTGGCAGTTTTTTACTAAAGAAAGAATATTGGTTCTTTAAACTACATTTTTAGGTTACAGACACTATGCTGTGTTATAAAGGTGTCCCATGGAAAGACTATTACATGTCATCTCAGGACTCGTCTCTTTGCTCTGATGCTGCAGTTAAAAACAGTTTGCTCCTTTTTGAAGTAAAAGCCTATGGTAAAGGCAAAAAGCAAAACTCTGAGTTGCCTGGAAGTCCAACTAGTTTAGGGGTTTTGTGGAGTTTTGGTGGTTTTTTGTTTGTGGGTTGTTGGGGGTTTCTTTGGTGGTGGTGAAGGTTTGGTTTTGGGGTTTATTTTCATTATCCCCCTCCCAGTCATATGGACAAGAAAAAACTCAAGTTCAGTGATATTGCCATTGTGGACAATAGATTGGGGTTTCAGAGTGAAACATGCCATGAGACAAAAGGGGGAAAATTTCTTTTTACCAGATTCTCATTCTGAAATAAATATTTGTTTGAAAACCAGTTCTTGTCAGGGAAGTGTCTATGATGTTTTCCCACAGAAATCCATTATATCTATAGAAAAGTGCTACATGGGTGAAGACATAATCTAAAAAATAACAACTAAAGTAAGATTTCATAGAATATGACAAGTTTGGGACCAGCAGAGAAGTTTTTTTGTTTTGGTTTCAGGATGTGTACATGTATGTGCTTGAGAGACAAACATTATTGGGTTTTAAAGTATGCATTTTTATTTCTCTTTGGTTATAACTAAAAAGTAGAATAACACTTGCCTAGGATCCTATATACTTCATTAAACTAGTGCTAAGCTGATTTTTGAAAATCATGACCTTTATTAATTTTTATTTGTACAGCCACAAACAACTGAAATATACGAAAAGTATTATTTCTGTTCTTGTATTTCTTTCAAGTCAACACAACATACAGGCATGGTTACATAGCTAAAAAAACCCCAAAACAAAACAAAAACTCCATTTACTTGCTACAGTAATAGTACAATTTTTTCTGGTGCAAGATGAAAAAAATTTACAATTTCCTATTGCCAGCATGTTAAGACATGGAAATACCCAAATTGCAGATTTTGTATTTGTATTATATAAGAATACCTCACATTCTCTACAACAGGCATGAGATAGAAAAACTTTCATAATTTTAGAATACTATGGTGTCAATAACTCTCTTCTCCGAAGGGTCAAGTCCACAAAAAGAAGAAGAAAGATAGCTGCAGTCCTATTTCTTTGATGAAAGTGGGGAAATGATGTAGCACTGACTCTACAAATTTATAGAGGAGCAAAAGCAGAAAGACACTTTAATATAATTTCTGAAAGCTTGAGAAAAGTCAAATGGGATTTTCAACTACTATTTGTTGAGTCACAGGTCCTAAGCCATCCCAAATGACCTAGAGAGAGAAATGTGGGCTTGTCACTGGTTGGTGATAAATACAGAAAAAGTGGGAGAAGAATCTTTACTGCATGTGTTTGTGGGTGAAGTGAATCCTGCTGTTCATCTTCTCACCAGGCCATAGTTACCATTAGCATCCTTCTCATCAGCCAGTGGATTTTGTAGGTGAAAAACAGGTTTTTTGCTTTTCTCTCAAAAGCATGGTTGAGCAAAAACTAAAACACACACAAAAATCTTATTTTGGTTTGGAAATGTAAACAAAGAATTAAAGGAGAGGGGCAAGCCAGAACTGGAGTTGGAGTCAGCATTTTAAATTAAATTATTCTCTCTCTGCTTCACTCCCCCAGTGTTCTGGCAGCACAGCCGACAATAAGCATTTTCTAGTTAGATTATCAAAACTCTTAGTATCTGCAACATCGCTGTTGGTGCTGGAATGCATTTGTGCCGTGAGGATTTAGCAAAACAACACATTTTAGCTGTGTGGAGCCACAAGCTGCAGCCAGCTCCAGCGTGGATCCGTTCATGTTTTGCTCTAGGAGATCTCCAGCACGGGGGCCATGCTGTTCTGAAATGGGAGGTGCAAAGAGAGAATGTGCTCAAGGCCTCTCTGAGCTATCCCAAGGCCAGATACTTTGGATTTCCTCACCAATAAGTAGTAGTGGATAGCTTGGGGCTTTGGGGTGCTATATGAGGCTGGCAGTGCTTGCTCTGCAATTTAGGCTGCAACATCCCTGTATGGGGTTACCTGAGTTAGAAAAAGCATATTCTGTGTCTGTTGTACCTCTGTTGCTCTGTTTGTTGTTCAAAATAATTGCACAGTGTGTTGTACTTCAAACATGGACCTAAAGTCAGAGCGGTGAAATGAATTTGTTCCTTGGGAGAATCAGTAGATCTTGTCTCAAAATACTTGTTTTGTTTACATGCAAGTGATAAAATGAATAAAGAAAAGGCATGTGTGTTAATTTGAAAGGTACACGTAATAGCTGAAGAAAGGAAGCCCAAAGGGTTTCTCCATGTAGTAACCTTTCATGAAAGTCAACAGCAGATTTATCTGGAAAAGAAGTGAATAGGAACATTAGGGTTTGACCAAAGCAATGTTATTAATAATGTTATGATTGATAATCTTATTAATCTTAGCAAGCTTTTATTAATGCAGTATTTAAGTGAATGTCCAGCTACTAGTTTTGAATTTCTGTTGTGCATTCCCATGCTCAGGAATAATTTTCCACATGTGGGGTTGCTACACACAGTCATTTGCCTTAAATTAACTGATTAGGTAACTGGAATTCATGCAAGAGAGACACAGTCTCCAAAGAGCACTGGTGTGGGTTTTTTTCTCCCTTATTTATTCTGGTGAAGCAGAGGGAGTCTGTGTTCTGTCACAGAAATATATCTTTTATCATAAGTGCTATATAGGCACAAGAACGACATGAGAATTGTCCTAATTACTCATAATTTGTGTCTTAGAAGAATTCAGTATCTGGCTGGAAACATCAGCATTTGGGAAAAATAGCAAGCCTTTGCTTTCCTTCTCTTCTTCCCCTCCCCCCCCCTTTTTTTTTTCCCTTTATCTATTTCAAACATTCATCCTTCATCTCATCCATTAAAGCTCTTTGGGAAATGCCCTGTATTTGCTGCGTGGTAGAAAAATCATCAGAGTGTGTTCATGTTAAATGAAGATTAGAATTTTGCAGCTGACTGAACATCAGAGCAAATTCACTATTCATATTAATTAGCTATAATTTTCCAAAACTAATTTCACAGAAATTGATCCTAAACCTACACAATAATGGGCAACTCTCCATGGAATTGTACTGATAAATATTTTAGAAGGAAAAATCTTAAAAGGTGTCAAACATCAACATTAACACCTTTCTTGCATGCATGATAGAAAAAGCAGTAAGTTCCAAGGTATGTCTATGAGTTAGGTTGAAGAGATTAATTACACAGATTTTAGGAGTAAAGAATTCTAAATTTTGAATTATCTACTATTCTCTTAATTCTGCTCCAGCTGAAGTCAGTGAATCTAAGTGAGCTGCCAGTACAATTAAGGGGAGTTGAATTAAGCCTGTCTGCTGCCAGCTACAGCTGGGAAAGGGAAATATGCATAAGCAGAGTAAGAACACAAAGTCCTTTCTTTGATAGTCTTTTCAGATTTTGTGATCTCCTATTTCACTAGTGGAAGAGAGAGATCACTTCTAAAGGGTGGCAGAGTGTATCAGAAATGGGCAAACCCCTGTACTTGTACACACCATCAAAGCCAGCAGATAATGCTGCTGGAGTACCCTGTACCCGCTGATGTGGACAGCGAGAAACGCAGAGTTTCAGAGTAAGAGCCAGGCTATAGCAGGGTGTGTAAAAACTGTTATTTTTGTGCTGCTGGCTGGTGTATTTGCCATGGGGAAAGCTTCTGACTGTCTGGGATTTTGTTGGAATGTGGTCTGTTTACCTGTTGCAATGAGGGGCTTACACATTCAGTCTGACCTTGGATGATAGGGTAATGTCATTATACTCATTTTATCAATGCCCTTCTTTCTTGAGGCTTTTATTGAGACTTGATTTCTTCTTGTAGTTTTCCCTTGCTATTTAATGCTCTCATTAATATTGGCTACAAATCTAAGAGAAGCAATATCCAAATGGGCTGTGCTGGTGAAAGGCTTGGCTATTTCTCTGCTTTCACTTCCAAGACCTTTTTGTTGCCTGCTTCTTTATCTTAGATTATTGAAAGTTATCAGAAAGATGTTTACAATCTCTTTCACTATCACTGAGGGATTCCTTTAGCTTTAGAGAGAAATATATTTATTAAAAAACCCAACCCAACAAAACAAATGATGCAGATGTTTATGGCTAGTTTCTCTTGATTGTAACATTAAAGAATATTCAAAACAATAGCAATAAATCACTAGGAATTACAATTACCTCACTGTAATTGCACTACTGCACTTGTAGTCATAAAACAGTCTCCATATCTCTGTAAATCAGCCAGTTCCTGAAAGCCCAAGAGAAGTGGAGTGATAGAGCTTCAGAACCATTGTATGTTAGGGCATCAGTGTATTCCTATATATTTTTCTTAATCACAGAAGAATAGGTAGTCAAAGAATACATGTCATTGATTCCCTTGCTTTCTTTCTCTTTCACCCATATTTTTGTCTTGCCTTTCTGCTGCCACTAGGTCAGTTACAGGAGATGAAATGCAGTTTTCTTGAATATTACTCATCTCTCCAGTAGGGAGGCTATTCCTTATTTTAAACAGAAGGCTTGTGCTCCCACATGACTGTGGCAGAATCCTTGTGCACGACTTTTTCTTTGTTTTTTAGCCATTAGCTTTGTTATATTCTGACTCATAAATCACCCAGGGAGTAAGGGAGAAAGAAATGGGTTGTAAGTTGTTCTTGGATAGTGCACCATGAATCTGGCTTTCTGATACTGAAAAAATATATATATGTATGTCCTTGGAATTGTTCTGTTCCTTAGTAGGACTCGGTCATCTCCAGTTATAAAGACATCATTTCCATGCTTTGGACCTGGTATGTTCTGGTGGCCTGAATCATGTTCCTCCACTGCTGCTCATTGTTATGGCTAAGGCAATGAGCGGTGCTGTCATCCCAGTTAGCTGGGGAAGAAGCTTAGGTCTGATACTCAGCTTCTGACACCTGATCAGATAAATCAGTTCAGAAACACCGAGATGCTGCCTGCTGGGCCAGGGCTGCAGAGGCTGCTTCTATTTTAAGAAGACACACGGTACATTTAGCATACTGATGGCAGCACTGCAACTGGCAGGTATTCAAGTGATCTCTTCTAGGAAAAGCAGTTTTAGATGCTGAAACCAGCCCATCTACACTCTTTTCAGCCTTTATCGTGCATAAAATGAGAGAGAAAATTTACACTGAAGTCATAAAGTTAAGGCAGGTCACAGGGATCCGTGTTTTGTGTGTATTTGTGTGTGTGAGCAAAATACTAATCCCTTAATGATATTAATTAGACCTAAGCAGGTGTGATGTTCAGGCTGTGTTGGCATCTAGTACCACACCTGATGTAAGAGACTGACAAAGTGGCGTTAATTGGTACTATTTTTTTCAGACTCACTTTTCTTCTCGGCAATGTTAGCAGAGTTTTTTAGGCATATACAGTCATCCTTTTAGCTAACACAGTGTTTGCTGTTTGGGGAAAATACTAAAAAGAACCTGTATGCATGGATTTTCTTGGATTTTGCTTTAACTTCCTTTTTTCCTGACGGAGTACAAGAATGTTGTAGGTCTTACAATGTGCTACCTGATGTCCCTAACAAACAGACTGAGACTGTTCATGAAAATTAATAGAACCAAATGATTATTGTACTGTTAATTAGGCCTCCACTTTCTCATATGATCACTGCAGGGTCAAATCAGGTAAGTCAGCTGCCTGAACCTCTAGTTTGCAGGAGATTTGCAAGATTTGGGGCAACCTGGGTATAATTAGCTGAATGACAACACCTGTAGCTGTAGATAGCCCTGGCAGAAGAAGGTAATCATAGTATAGAAGTAATGAGCATGCATATTAAACCCTCCTCTAACCAACATTCAGAGTAGTCCCTGAGGTGAAGGGGGAATATGGTTTGCAACTTGGATCTACTTTTTTGTTTCTTGAAAAAAAACGAACATTCAAACAGCAACCAATTAGAGTAGAATAGGAAAAAGGCAGATAAAAGCCCACAAGTGTTGCAGGGAATAACTATGACAGGTTTACCTTCATACAAGCATACCTACAGAAAAGGCATCTGGTCTGATGTTCTCTCTGAGGGTCAAACCCTTCCATGTGAAAGAAGAACTTGCACAACTTTTAGAAATCTTTCTGTCATGAGGTGCTTTGAGGGAGACGCCATTATAATTTCTTCTATCTGCTTTGGAAGCAAAAATTATTAATACATCTGTATGTAGGAAACCATTGTTCCATTCATCTCTTGTCACATGCACCCAGAGTGTGTAGTATTTGTCTGTTTGAAGAACTCTGCTGTTAAAAGTATGTTAAAGACAAGTTCGAGGTAGAATCAGAACTATTTTTGAGTATAGTAGCAGGAGGCAGGTACTTACCCAGTTCAAGCAGCATTGTGTTTGCTGGTGTGCTGCTAGTTTGCTGCTCTGCAAACAGGAAAGGGGTGACAGTATTAAACAGCCTTCACTTTAAATCTAACAGAGTGGTGCAAGAAGAGCAGATATGGTATATGGTACAAACTCACTGCTTCTAGACCCCAATCTGTTCTCTAATTCCTACAGTTAGGAAGACAGGCATAGGAGAAATGGCATATGTGGGGAGGCATAGAAGACAGGAGGGAAAGAAATAAGGTAAATTCTTTGTGGGAACCAGACCTTGGATGTAGCAGAGGATGTTTTATTCATTCAAAAGACGAACAACATATATGGCAGTAGAGAGGTCAGCCTTGGGAAGGGAAAGGAAGAAGACAAGAGATGCTTTCTAGCCCTGCTGTTCTCTCCTATATCCCAGCAGCATTATTTGCTCCCTGGAGAACTGCTGATCTTCCCAAGCATCCCTCTGCTCCCCATGAGATCTTGTTCTGCAGAGCGTCCTTGAGGCAGGAGAAACCAGTTCTGCTGCCAACTAAAGAACTTCTGAGTGGGCTCAAAGCAACCCACTGCTGTTGTCCCCCTTCATCCCACCTCATGCCCAGAGAGAACTATTTGTTGCTCAGTCTTGCTGCTTCTAGCAAATAACTGCAAGTCCTCACGTCTGAGAGTAAGAAAGGTTGTTCAGCATGGCTCTTGTGGTAAAAGCAGAATTTTATGCCATATATTACGTATGTAACTTTGAACTCCTGCAAAATGTAATAATTAGATCATAATTCATCAAATAATTTGAAAATTCAAGGACCATGTTAATTCTCTGCTTACTGAGTCTGTTAAATGGGTGCTGCAGGTGCCCTTGAAGCTCCATGTGCTGCATGTCAGTCAAGACAGAGCAGAAGTGAAACTTGGGCCTAAATAAGGTAAGTCATCACTGTTTAGGTTTTATGCAACATTGTAGGTTTGCTTTATGGCTAAACCATATGCTAACAAACCACTTCTCAAATACACAAGGACTCAAGTAATTATGTGTATGTTTTCAGGATAATGTTTTAGGCAGACTGACATTTTTTATGTGCTTAAAATGGGATGTCAGCAAATAAAAGTAGAAGAAAAACAGTTGTTAACCATTCCAGTAGTGAACAGCTTGTACAAATCATCTTTCATCATTTACCAGGCAGAACCTGAGGTAAAATACAAAGCTAAGGTCTTGCTACTAAGAAGTTTTATATACACATATGCTTCAACTGTGATTATTGTCCTGACACTCTTTGTCTCTAGAGTGAATTAATAAGACTGTTGTCATATTGGAGTGTTTCTGTTCAGTAATTTTTTGTGAAATTTCTTGACAATATGATGGTTTTTCAAAAGTGAAGTGAATCTACTAAAATAGTACTGTAAATGTAACTCATTCAGGCTAATGATGAATTAGTTAATTATGAATTGCTAGTCTTTATTTTGGTTATGTCACCTTTTAGTAAATTTCTAACTCTTTTAATTCATTTCACTGGAAATATTAATATAGATAGAAATCCAGAAAATTATCAACAGGAAGATGTTGCAACCAGCACTAATCTCACAAGTTTAGACAATTTATCTGGGGGTTGTTATAGTCTGAGGCACTGCAGGATGGAATTGTTCTTGCCTCAGTGCTCTCAAAGATTAGCAAAGGAAATCCCATTGCTCTAGAATTCTTGCTGTTTTCCTCTTCATATGATGGTACTTACTTGTGAGCATGTAATAGGAGATAGGTCTGAATCACAGATCTGAACTTCAAAAATCTTTGTCTGGCTCAAAATTTAGTTCTATTTCTGCTACACAAAAGAACAGTGGAAGTTATAGTGGCTTTCAGCTTTGTCATAGAGGTGAAAAAGCTGACTTTAATGGAAGGGATTTCTTTTGAATGTGCCTGGAGTACTTTTCATTCATTTAGGAAGACTTTTTTAATTTAATTTAAGGTTTTTAAGGTAAAGGAAAAGAAAGTATGGTGAGCTCAGCTAGGTGAACATGTAATATCACATTACTTTTCTCATCAAAATATAATTCTCATTTTTGAAACAGTTGTATTTGTTTAATTATTTTTAGATTATTTCTTTATTAGGAATATATGCAGTCCTTACTGAATCACAGCAAGGGGCTGTACAGAATGCATCCTACGCTGCTTTACTAGGCTGCCGTGATGCCCTTGTGGCTGTGTTGGTGTTTTGGTCTTGTCCCTGCCAACTCACACCTGATGCTGTGCCATTCCAGCATGGCATCTTATGTGTTTTGTCATCTTT
>VYZQ01028986.1:1080-20743 GCA_013400655.1 Mystacornis crossleyi
GAGGAATGTACCTTTGGGAGTGTCCTTTCCTTTCCTTTCCTCCTCTGCCTCTGTCTGAGCACTGTGTGGGCTGGGTCAGTCTCCTGTGTTCCTGAGTGTGGTACAGGAGACCACAGGGACAGCTGGGGTTGGGGACTGCTGCTCTCAGGGGTGGGGTAACACATCGGGCAACTGTGTAACCCACACACGTGGGTTTGCTGCACTGAGGAGTTCTTGCCTCATGTCTGAGGGCTGCTCTTTTGCCTTCCCTAACAGATGAACTTGTCATGTTTTCCGGTAGCACAGTGTCTGTAGGTCATCTTGGAGCTCTTGGAGGATGGTGCCATCCACCTTGAACCTTCTTTTTGGTGGTACATAGCAACAGGATGAGGAGCAAGGGCCATAAACTAAACCATGATAACTTCCAGCTCTACATGAGGAAGAACTTACTTACGCTGAGGGTGGCAGAGCCCTGGAACAGCTGCCCAGGGAGGTTGTGGAGTCTTCTTCTCTGGAGACATTCCAAACACCCCTGGACACGTTCCTGTGTCACCTGCTGTGGGTGACCCTGCCTTGGCAGGGGGTTTGGACTGGATGATCTCCAGAGATCCCTTCCTAACCCAGTGAGTCTGTGATTCTTTGCAGAAACCCCTGCCCAGGCTCTATGGGACAGGTGTGGGGAGAGGTGACATGAGCCCTCTTGCTGTTATGAGCACTCCGCTGGGGTGCAGGCTGGCATGGTGACTTCACAGGCCATAGCAGTGATATTGAGAAACCCATTAATAGTAAAAAATTTCTTTCCTCCTGTACCTAACTGCAGCTTTAGAAGTAGTTCCTAGCTGATGGGGAAACAGCACTGCTTATCTTGTTTCTGCCAGCATCTGTGCACAAGATACAGTCCCTGAGTAGGGCTAGAGGGGACCATCCATGCAGAGCAGGAGGTGGATGATGATGGGGAGAGGTTGAGATTTTTGTGATGGCAATGTTTTGCCCTCTGTTCATTTATCTGCCCATTCTGTTGATGTGAGATAATTTATTTATGATCATTACAAGGAAAACATCTTCAGTCCATGTGAAGAGCTGGTGATGCAATTCGGCATGTCTAAGGCTGGGGATTTATTATACTTGTAATGCCATGACTGGATCATTTGGACTTAAAAAGTGGGTTTTCCTCCAGTGTAGTCTGAGTTGGCTCTTTTCAGCTGAATGCTTTGCTGTCTGACTCTGGTGTGATGCAGTGCTGTGAGAGTGATGGTTTTATTTTTGTCAGGAGTGGAAGCAGAACAGCTTCGTCAGCGTGGAGTTGTGCTCAGGGTAATTACCTTTGCTCAGCTTGACACATACTCCTGTTCCCAGCACTGCTGCCTTATGCCATGGTTGGTATCCATGTCCCTGTGTGAGATGGGCAGTGTGGCTTCTTTGCAGCTCAACAAATTGCTGTCTCTGTAGCGGGAGCATGGAGTAGGCTGGATGAGAGTCAATGGGATTTCCTCCTCCTCTTACACAAAACAGGAGATGAGTTGTGAACACCGGGGAAGGCATAAGCACCCAGCTCTGCCTTTAGGACAGTCCTGTCAAGCAGCTGATTCCTGGCAATGCTAGGGATGAGCTGTGAAAGAGTTTTCGGCTGTCGGAGTTAGCAAGGATTGATGACAACACACAACCAGTCTTGATTTAATGTTGTCTTTGTGCTGGGTTGTGCATCCCAGAGACAGAAGCTGCAAATCCTGCTGTGATAAATTTGACAGTTGCTGATTGTGCTTGTACGTGAAGGCTCGTCGTGTGTTGGTTTGCTCTAGAATACAAGTTGTAGAGCAAATCTCTGGTAGATAGATGTTACATCCAAGACAGGATAGTTGGCCAGCCAGAGCTTTGTCATGTTTTACTTCAGTCTCTTCCCCCAGCTTTTTTCCCTCCCATGTAGCCCATACTCAAAAAAGGGACCTTCTTAGCTTTCTGTCAGGGTGAAGAATGACTCTCCAGGACAATATTTCCTCTGCTCTGAAGAGCAGGAGGGGAAGCTGCAGTCAGTCCTGCAAGGGTTTGGGGTTTTTTACCCTGTAAAACTGGGATTTAACTAAAGGTACAGGAGCTTTCTGAAACCTGTTAGAAACTTCTGTACCTATGCAGGGCTTTGGGTTGTTTGTGGGGATTTTAAAATTGATTTTGTGCTTGGGTACCTCAAATGGTGGCTGTTGTCTGCAGTCAAAACGTGGTCTTGTTCCCCATGACCAAGAGAATGTCCTTTGAGACTGGTAAAAGCCTAAATCTGTTGCTCTGCTGGACTTGTGCACTGAAGAGAACTTGCTTTACAAGTTTTCAGTGCACAAGTTCTCTTCACTCTGCTTTCCTAGAGTGGTGGTCAGGGCAAGTGGAGCTCCCCACCTCCTGGGGGAGCCAGACACTCTGGAACAGAGAGATCCTGGCAAGTGCCAGGAGGGGGCTCTGTTTGAACCCCACCAAAGGCAGGGGAAGGGAAGCTGGAGGGCAGAGGGACCTGAGCAAGTGGGAGGAACACAGCAGGAACCTCGTGATGCAGAGCAATGCAAGATTGTGCAGGTGAGACACCCATCCCTGCATGCAGGGATGTGCAGCCTGCGGCTGGCTGGGCACCAGCTCTGCAGGAAAGGATCTGGTTTCCCAGGGATAATAAACACGAGTTCCCAGTGCACCTTTGCAGCAGTGAAGGCAAATGGGGCTGTGTTAGGAAGCTGTAGTCACAGTGTTGAGTGTTCAGTCACTCTGGTACTCAACATTAAAGAGGCCACATCTCCAGAACAGTGTCCCAGTGTGGGCACCCAGTTGAGGAAGGATCTCAGCAAACTGGGGAAGTGTGGCAGAGGGCCATCAGGATGGTGGAGGGCTGGAGCCCGTGGTGCAGGAGGAGTGGCTTAGGGAACTGGGCTCATTGTGGCTTGGAGAAGAGAAGGTGAAGGAGCAAGGGTCTAAAGCCTCTCACTGCCTCTGATGGGATTGTAGTCAAGTCAGAGACAGGTACTTTTGAGGTGTCTCCAGTAACAGGAGAGGTGCTACAGCCACAGATGGCCAGAGGAGAGTTTTGAATTGGACATGAAAGGCCAGGCTGGATGGAACTCTGACCAATCTGGTTTAGTGGAAGGTGGCCCCACCAACAGCAGGGCATTGGAAATAGATGGTCTTTCAGGTCCCTTCCAACCCAAACCATTCCAGGATTCTATGAGGAAAGATCTTCACCACAGGAGTAATTTAAGTGCAGTTGCTCAGAGTGGCTGTGAAGTCTCTGCCCTCAAACAGTATCAAAACTCAGTGGATGAGGCCCTGAACAACCTGTCTGAAGTCTGAACTTGATTCTGCTTTGAGTAAGGGTTGGCTTGGAGACCTCCTGGGGAGCCTCCTGACTGCAATGGGCAGTAGCATTCTTGGTGCTGTCATCCTGTGCCAAAGTCTGTCCCTTCTGCTGAAATCCCCTGCGGCAAATTCCCCCTGTACAGTGACATGGCTGTGATGTGGGAAGTTGGCCAGGCAGTGAGCAGTGACTCACAAATCGCAGCATGAAATCATTGAAGAGTTTCGGTTGGAAGGGATCTATAAAGGTCCTCCTTAACTGCATGTCTGAACATTAGGAGCAGTGCAGTAACTGGTGATATCTCTGCAATGTTTTGGGGGTTTATTATTTGAATAATGAAGTATTTTAACATCACTCATAACTTAAAGCTCGTGCATTTTTAAAGTGCTGCTTTTGATACTGAATGTTTAAGTTACATGCAAGTATAAAAGCATAGTTTTAAAGTTGGAATTTCAAGTAACTCTCTCTTTCTCTTTTTAAGGTCAATGAATGGTCCTTGAAGATAAGGAAAGAAATGAGAGTGATTGACAGACAGATCAGAGGTTTGTACTTGTGTCTCATTTTTTGTTTTTACTCTCCCTGTCTGCCTTCAAGATTTTTTTGCTTTAATTGAGGCAGGCTGTGAAATTTAATAGTCTGGGGTAGTCTATCACATTTGGAATAAAGGAAGATGAATGCGATCCCGGGGCCAGATTTAGTCTGTGTTACAAAATGATGTCACTGTGAAGTTATCCAAGTAAAATTTTCAAAAGAACATTAATATTTCATGCTCTCAGTAAGACATAATGCTCTTAAATCCCTTTGGATAACATGTATTATACTTACTATCCAGAATTTCACACACATTGATTTAATGAGTAGTATCAGTGTGGTATATAATTCCACATGTAGAAAGTTCCACTGGCATGTACTGGTGTGAAAGTGCACAGCTCAAGCAAAAGTAGCTTGCTGTCAGCTTGGGAAAACTGCAAACAGAAGAGAGGAAGGGAAAAAAAATAAGTATTTTCTCAGCGGGTGGGTGTTTTGCTATTAAATGATGAGCATTACACTGCTGAATGTATCTTAAAAGCAGAGGAGTTGCTTTTTATTGCACTGCTGTTAGTCCAGAATTTGTTCTGCTTGCCTTCCCTGAGCCTGAAAATAGGTTTGGCTCTAGGTTTTGTTTTCCCCTTCTTTATCTTCTACCCTGACCTTGGGATTTGTCTGTGGGATGTGCTGGTGAAGGATATTTTGTGTCAGCATCTGCTTACCAGGCACCTGCCTGTTTTGAGTGACTCCTTGAGCAGTACATCCTCCCTTCCCCGTTCTTCCCCAGCCCTGTGCCTCTGGAGTAACCTGGCAGGGTTTGTGTCTTCTCCCTCCTGTAGACTTGTATGAGTTGGTTGGAGAAGGTTGCTCATGCAGTACAAAGTCTGTCCTTGTCTGTAATATGAGGAACAGAGTTTGTCTTTCCCAGGAAAACTGATGTACAGGGACATGAATTCTTTTGCTTTCTCCAGGGCACTTTGTGTGGCTGTATCAGGCACAGGGGAACTGCAACTCTGATCTTACTAGCAAAATATGTTTTAGAGGTTGCATCTTCCACAGGAGCAAAATACCCACGTGTTCACTACTGATGTGTCTTGAAATTTTGGGTTTCTCTTAACTTTTTACACGCCATAATACTTTTAAGGGCCTATACAGATACTAGGTTACATGGTAGTGTGATATTTTGATGTGGATGCAAATCTAATTATTTTAGCAGCTCTAAACGTGTCTGTGTTTCAGAGTCCTACATTCAAAGAAATACAGTTTGCCACTAACCACCAACCATCTGCTATTCTGATAATTCCTCTTAAAATAAAGTACAGAATATCTTTGTGCCAGGATTTCACATTTTACCAGGTGTCACCTGTGGAAGTACGTGGTTCTGTTGGACACCTCCCAGGCTAGCAGGCTGCTCCTGAAGGATGACAGCCAAGTGCCACTGAAGGTTTTCTCAAAAATTACCCCCTGTGGTTGGATTCTGCCATGCTTTCTCCTTTCAGCTGAGCTTTACACAGGAAATCCCTGCAATCTTTAAGGATGCTAAGCTGGAACCTGCCTTAGTTTCCTTGGGGAAGGCTGTGCTATATGTGTTTGGAGAAGGCAACACTAGATCCACCTGGGATGAACTGAGCAGGCTTGGATCACTGGAACACTTGGCTCATCCGGTCAGTGCAGTTACCAAAATAGCAACACAGTTTGAAACCATCTGTTGTTGGACTCTCGCTGCTGTAGTGATTTCTCTTTGGGGTAGGTTGTTTTTCAGGACTTGGAAGGTTTGGAGAAATGAAAGGTATCCTTGTTACTTCAGAATGGAATTTTTTGAGTTGGTAGAGTTGGAGTAATACAGTAACTTTGTTGTTTGCTGAGCTTGCAAGTCCCCCTCACATGTGCTTGGGCTGCTTCATGCCTCTTGTGCTTGATAGTGCTGCAGAGAGACTGGGGAAGTGACTTTGGCTCCCTTGAGGAGTGTAGCTGGCACTGACCTTCAAAGATGGAGTTGAGTGTTGTTGCATACTTGTGCCACTGATCTCATACTCAGCAGTTGGTCATGCCAGTGAAAGCATTTGCTCGAGTACAGGCTGCCCTACACTAGCCTGAGTGTAGCAACACAATACTTGTGGTTGTTTTCAGCCTGACAAAGGGAATGTTGTAATTCCTCTGTACTGTTGGAGTTCTCCTGGTGCTTTCTGTTTCCTGCTGGAGCACTTCAGCTCTTTCTTACCTGCTCTGATATGCTGGGACTCGGCTCAGTCCTGTGTCTGACATACAAATGTCTTCAGGTTTGTGGTATTTCTGAAAATAATAGTGGGGGAGCAGCAAGGGTATGTTTTTCTGATTATGATCCTACAGCTTTCCGCCAGTCCTTTAAGGTAAAGACCCCAGTGAATCCAGAGACTAACTGGTCTTGAGTGCAGGGTTCATTAACTCCCACCTAAGAAGCTGAGTTGAAGTCTCCAAGTCGGCCTGTGCCAGAAAGTGTGTGTTGATGCCTTTGCTTTTATAAAAGGGCAACTTCTTATTCTTCCGATGTAACTTCATCTGGCATAAACTGAGAAGACTCAAAACTAAATTTGAACAGAGGCCTTCCTTGAAATAATTGTTCTTGTGGTCGTTTCAATTTACTCTTTGCAGGAAGGCGAGGCTAATCTCTATTATCTGAATTCTTTATTTACTTTAGGATAATTTTTCTTGTGGACTCTTAGAGCCACATTTCATCAGTGGCTAATGCATTGCTGAGTCTGGAAAAAGAAAGAGGTTGATATTGCCCCTGCTTATTCTTGCATTTTTTGCTCTGGGCTTTTTGGAGTACCTGGCTCCTGCTGTTCACAGCCTGGCAGGGCAGAACTGTGAACAGTCATGTCAGATTTGCTGGAGAAACCAATGGTATTTAAGGAGGCCTATTTAGTGTTTATTAGTTCAAATACAACCAACTCTTTGGTGCTCATGCTTAGTTCAGTATTCCTGCTTCAGCACACTCTTAACAAACAGCTGTTGAACAAAGCTGGATGCCAGGAGAGTTTGAACAGGATGTTTTAAGTTAGATGTATATTTTGTGTATATGTATTTGTATCAGGCCAGTTTAATAGTCGGGAAGTTATTTTGAAGTTGTAACGCAAATCATCCTCTCAGCGTGCTTTGTTCTTATGAGGCCTTTCTCGTAAGCTCTTAGTCAGCTCAGCATCGTGGACATTCTCAGACAGTCCTTTAGAGTACTCTTTACTGCAAAGGAAATTACAGAGCTGGATGTTCAGTAATGAGAATTTTCCTATTAAAATTTAGCTGAATTAATCAGCTGACATGTAAATCAGCCTAGAACAAGGTCTGAAATCAAGCAGAAACAATTCTTTGCATTGGAAACACACTCCAACAAATGACTGATTTCTCTTCCATATTCTTAGGAGTTTATCTCTATTTGCTGTGTTTGTCTGTACTCCAGATATCCAGAGGGAAGAGGAGAAGGTGAAGAGGTCAATAAAGGATGCTGCCAAAAAGAATCAGAGGGATGTGTGTGTGATATTGGCGAAGGAGCTGATCCGCTCTCGGAGGGCCGTAAGCAAACTCTATGCATCCAAAGCTCACATGAACTCTGTTCTCATGGGGATGAAGAACCAGCTTGGTAAGAACAAATTCTGAGCCCGAGCACAACGACTGCTCTGACAGTAGAGGTGAGGTCTGAGGTTTCCTTGTCCAGAACCAAAGTCAAATGCAAGCAGAGCTTGAATGTGGAAGCAGCTGTGCTCTTGTGAAAGGCAGCTGATTCCAGTGGGCTTCAGGAACCTGGGAAGATCCTCCCATAGCAAGCCCAGAGCTGTGAGGCTGCTGCAGTTCTGCTCTCTAATCCCAGCAGGCACATGCAACCACACTCTCAAGAGCAGAGCCTTTGCCACCACCCCATAAACACACAGCTTTCACACACACATGAACAGCTCCATCCTGCTCTTCCTCTTCAGCTGATGAGGACTGAGGTCCACTAGTAGAACACAAATGTACACAGTAGATGGGTTTTCCCAGGAGCTGCTCTCAGATGTCCTATCTAAGCTGGCCAGATAGCTGGTACCTGGCCCCAGATCTGCTCTGCCTGAGCTGCTGGTACCTGGTCCTGCAGGCCACTGAGGTTTGTGTATTCCCTGATCCACTTTGATCCTTCCCCAAACTACCTTTGGTCATTCCCCTAAAATTCAGTTACGTTCCTGTAATCCCCCTAAAAGATCCATCATAAGGTTTCCCTGTGTCCAGACATGCTCTTTTCCCTCATATCCCTGTAAGGAGTCCTGTATCCCTGTAGGCAATAACCCCCTTCAGTCTGCAGGATGTTCTGAGACTGTTTCCCCACTGCCCTGTCTGGATGGGTGTCCCACCCTGGGCTCTGAAGTAGTCAGGGATCTCCCAGTTTTAGTTTCTTGGGGTTCCTGCCCCTCATTGTTCCCTGCATCCTTGCTGGTTCCCTGTTTCCTCTGACGAGCTGCTGAGCAGATGATCTAACACCTCAGAGCCTGGGGGTTGCAGTAACGTGAGAAGCACATACTCTGAAACTGAACTCACAACAATTTGGAGCATGTTCTTAATGTGCATTCCCAAACAGTTTGACTGCATTCGTAATATCCCTGTATCCTTTTGGAGCCTGTGTCACTGATTTTGACAGGATCTGTCACAGGAGTAGAATTCCCTTTATCTTGTTAGGTGGTTGTTTCTCTAGCAAGAGTCTGGGGCCATTCACCAACACCTATATGGGGACAGGGGAGCAGTGTTTGATTTTCTTGGTGTGGATGAATCCTTCTGCCCCTTGGCTTAACACCCATGTTCTGTAAACCCTCCTTGGTCCTTTGTGTTCCTCCAGAACCAGCGTATTTCCCTCATTCCTTATCCTTATTGTCAGAAATCTGTTGTAATAGACTTCCTGCAGTGTTTTCCATAGCTGGAAACACTCCAGCCTGTAACAAGCAGAGCAGAAAGCTTTAAAGACAGGAGAAGACTTGGTGGAGGGCAACATGCTGCTGAAATGTGGAAGCATTTCCCCCACCCCAGCATTAACCAAGTAGATTTTAACACTGGGTGAGTGATAAATCAGGAATCACATTGTGAACTTTTAAGCGTAATTTTGTGACAGTTCAAATGTGACTCACCTATGTACCTCAGGAAAGGGAAGTAGGACCATCCTTGCAGCTTGAGGTGTCCCTTGAAAGGAAAAACTCCAAACAGCCTCTTCCTTACTACCATGGCCAGCATCTTCATCTTCCTGGGAATGTTCTGATACACTTAGATAGGAAATATGAAGGAATCTAGAATTCAGTCTGGGGTCTGTAGTAGCTTGAGAAATGACCACTCAAGGCAAGGTTTCTGTTAGTTACAAGTGTAAGGCTCTTAAACTATTAAAATGAAAAATAATATGTGCTGTACCTTCATTTTGCTTCGTTAAGGAGTGACCATTTTATATACAAACAGGTAAGTTCTCCATGTCCAGGAAGCCGCAAAATTAGATAGCAGAATTCAAAAAAACTTCACAGTATCTTGGTATCTCGATACATATGAGGAGAGCTTATAAGTTATGAGAATAGCCTCTGCAAAGAGTATTGTTAAATTCAGTTTAAACATGCTTATTTTCAGCTTATGCTTCAGTATTAATGTTCCAGCTTACTCTTTGCTGTGAAAGCGCTGCAGCAGAACTTCTGCCAGGGTTAGCATCCAGTGGCCGGTGTCAGGCAGGAGGTCCCTGGCTTCAGCACTCACTCAGCTCAGCTGCTGAAACCCTCAGCAACACCTCTGGCTGCTGAGGGGCCGCGCAGGAGCAGCTCGGGCCTCTCTCTCCCTGTCTGTAATGAACTGGGTGCAAGTGGTTGAAACCTCTCTGCGGACCACCTGGGTTGCTCATTGTACAGGACCTGTAGGTTTGCTATAAATGTGGCTTTTTCAACGTGGGTACGAGTTGGGCTTTCCCAGGAATTCAGTCAGGAATGAAGAAGTGGAATGGCTGTTTCCTTTTTAAATTGAATTACCTAAATGTAAACAAATTTCTATGTAGGGAGGATATAGTTTCTCTGCTTTCAGCTGAAGATTGTTCAAACTATTCTACTCCTGTCTTCCACAGCTGTCCTCAGAGTAGCAGGTTCATTGCAGAAGAGCACAGAAGTCATGAAAGCTATGCAAAATTTAGTAAAAATCCCAGAAATTCAAGCAACGATGAGGGACTTGTCCAAAGAGATGATGAAGGTAAGATCTGGCACATAAATCAGACCCAGGTGAACACGATGTGGTTGTTACTGAGCTGTGCAATCGCTTGGGTGGCCCCTTTGTCAGGGGGCTTGTGTGAGCTCAGGACATTCTAGGATGTGTGGCCAGTCTGATACTGGTGCCACAAAGAGTTTTAAACCTAACGGCAAAAAGCTGTTAGACAAACATTCCTAATAATGAGTTTGAGTCAAAATTGGGAACATATCAGGAATTTATTTGCCATAGGCATGTTCAAAGAAACAACAATTTTCAGGCATTTATGTACGCTATAACATCCAAGATTTTTTTGTAGACACTCCCAAAAATCTGCCCAATTTATTCCATCATGGTAGAGATGTTTTGTTTCTTTTAATTACTACCAGAACATCTCATCTGTCTTTCTTTAATGGATAACCCAGGTTTTATCCAGCTAAACAGTGCTTTATTAAACTTGCTGTCCTGGTTAGACAATTCCTATTGATTAAGTTTTTTGGGGTGTACAAGCCTATGAAGTGGCTCCCTTACTGCACCTGCAGTGTATTAATCAAATTTTCTGGGGTGTATAGGTCTTTGACTCCTTAACTCTCTCAAGATACCATTCTTGTTTGATGACATCTAATTCATCTCTAGTTATATAATAACCACTAAACAATTCTTTATTGAATTTTGTTCTTCAACTATAGATTCCCTAAGGGGTATGGGTCCATGGAGTTCCTTTCTGCAGGTGCAGTGAGGTAATTTCTCAGGGTTTTCTACTGACACTCAGCCAACACAGATCTAAATCAAAACCAGCCAAAATAACACAATCGAACGTTCCTTAACTAATTAAACATATTTCATTGCAAAATTTTGAAAGAATCACAAAACTCCTGGCTAATTAAGATATAACTCAGTGTCACTGGGTTTAAAACATCTAGCTCAGTGTCTCCATGTGATGGGAGTGCTCTGATTTGAAAGTATACTAAGTCTCTGTTGTGACTATTATATTTTCAACTACCACAGCTGTTTTGCTTTTTCCCTTCTTACCACTCTAGACTGTTTAGTTCAAATAAGTTTATTTCTAAATAATTTTGCTATTGTGCACCAGCGTGGTTTGGCTATATCTAGGTTGCAGGGCCTGCAAAGGAATGTTTTCTGTTGCAGATAGAAAAAAACCCAAGCTGTGTCAAAGAGCAGTTTTACGGTGTGCTACACAATTCATGCTGCATGACTAAAATTTACACTTGTATTTCACAGGCTTGGAGCAGGCTGGGCTCTTAGTTTAGATGTGCAACAACAATAAATAACCACGGAATCATAGAATGGTTTGGGTTGGAAAGGATCTTCAAGATCATGTAATTCCAGCCCCCCTGCCATGGGCAGGGACACCTTCCACTAGACCAGGTTGCTGAGAGCCCCATCCAACCTGTCCTAGAACACTTCTAGTGATGGGGCATCCACAGCTTCTCTGGGGAACCTGTGCCAGTGCCTCACCACCCTCACAGGGAAGAATTTCTCCCTAATATCTAATCTAAACCTCTCCTCTTTTAGTTTAAATAACTTAAGGTTTTCAAAGTGAGAACATGTGCCTTTAATCCCCAGTTTTCTTCCTGCTTTTCCAGGGCACCAGTTGTAGAGACACACCCTCACACCAAGGGCAGGTGTGTTGGCCACCCTCCTGCAACAGCCTCGATCAGGAAA
Organism: Mystacornis crossleyi; assembly: GCA_013400655.1. Taxonomy (NCBI): domain Eukaryota; kingdom Metazoa; phylum Chordata; class Aves; order Passeriformes; family Timaliidae; genus Mystacornis; species Mystacornis crossleyi. The sequence continues at coordinate 12,800 of VYZQ01028986.1, forward strand.
GCTGGAGCAGGAGCAGGGGCTTGTTACATGCCTGGACAGGCATAACCTCATCTCCCCAGCAGGAAGCGTCCTCTTACTCTGCTGTTTGCAAGGGCATCACATGCTGCCTTGTTGTTTTCTGCTAGGCTGGAATTATAGAGGAAATGCTGGAGGACACCTTTGAAGGCCTGGAAGATCAGGAGGAGATGGAAGAGGAAGCTGAGGCGGAAATTGACAAAATCCTTTTTGAAATTACAGCTGGTGAGTTTGTGGGTGCTGCTGAGAGCCAAGTTCCTGCCCTGTTCAATAAGATGCAGAAACTGAACTCTTCATGTGTTCTGACTGAACTGCACTCTCCCAGTGGCATCTCTTCCTTTGGTGATGGGCAGAGAGCTCTGACAAATTGGTTTCTCAGGGAATACTGGCTGAGAAGGCCAGTGGGGCTCAGCAGGGCAGAACTAATATCCATCAGCTGCTGTCTGTGCAGTTATGTAATTGAGGCTGTAACAGATCTGTGTTTGGCTGTGCAGTGAATCCTCTTAACAAGGTGAAACTTAGATGATTGACTAGGTACTGTTAATAATGAGGCCAAGATATAAACTCAGCTGCACTGCCTTGAGTCATAGGCTGTATTGGGCTGTGTTGTGAGTCCTGTAAGTAACATGCTGTGTCTTGTTTGGGGGAAAAAGTCCAAACCAAACACAAAACCCTCTTAAAACCAAAACTACACATTCTACCTTCCAGCTCATGAAGTAATGATCTACTGGTTCAGTTATTTGACTTGGAGAATGCTTAGAATGCTCCCTTCACTTTCACTGGATTGCTTGTGATGTGGTGTGACAAATCCAAGAACCAGGGCTGCATTCAGCTGTACCACACTGAAAGTGCAGCTCCCACCCTGCTGGCACCTTGTGCCCACTGCCTGGCACATTGCACTCTCCTTTCTCACATCCTAATTTGCTTTTTCCATCCTGTTTCCTGGCTGGAGCAGCTCCCCTCCTCCCCTGGCAGGCAGTGGGAGCTCCCAGGCAAGCAGCAGGGCTTGAAGGGAGCCAGGAGCCTCCTCCCAGAAGGGAAGGAGGGCTGAGGCTCAGCGGGACTGGCAGGTCAGCGCTACTGGGCAGCCAGCAGCCCCGGGCTGGCCCTGTCACAGCTCAGGGGTGTAACCTCCATGAGAAGTGACTAGTTAGGTTATTTTAGATGTCCCTGAAAACCACTAATTATTAAATGAAGACCTAACACACACTAACGAGCCTGCTTGTTGTTGCAGGGGCCTTGGGTAAAGCACCCAGTAAAGTGACAGATGCTCTGCCCGAGCCTGAGCCCATGGGAGCAGCCGCTGCTGCTGTGGATGAGGAGGAGGACATCGAAGCGATGCAGTCACGGTTGGCCACCCTGCGGAGCTAGGGCCAGGATGAATGTGTACAGTTGGTTTTATTTTATTCTGTCCTACCTTCAAAATGCAAAACTTAAATGTATTCTCACTTATGTAATATATATATATTTTTTTTTCTTCCTGAGGATTTTATTCTCCAAGAAACTACTGTAATATACTTCTTGGGGAGTGCAGTCTCTTCCAGTTTTCTGTTCAGCCCCTGGTTCCTGTGGTGACATGGCAAGGGTGGTATAATGTTATGTATTTTTAGATATGAAGTCCTGAAATATATTCTCATCTTCAAGCAGCATTTTTCCCTAACAGGCACTGTGGTTTAATCTGCTACCAAAAACCTCCAGCACTGTCAGATCTGTGTTTTCCTGAATCACTACAAATTTTATTAAAGCTGCTTCTAAGTCACTGTCATGCACCACTTTGGCCTTTGTCACAAACAATACCCACCTCTAACACTTCCCTTTTGAATTTGTAACAGCTTTCTTTAGCATGTTTAGGGGCTTCACTGCATAGTTGAAGAGAAGTTTTCAGTCAGTTCCAGTTCTGTATGATTATAGGAGAGCCTGTCTTAGCCAAGGCCGTGGCACAGTGAGGGCAGCTCAGTTGACCCTGAGTCACTGGGCTGTTGGCAAAGCTTCCCCAGCCCCTGTGGCCACGCCAAGGCCTCGCTGCTGCTCAAATAGCACTTTCCAGGGTCAAAGGAGAGCTGTCTCCACCCAAGGAAAAGCTTCAGGCAAAACGGATGTCGTCGCTCACAAAAGGCAATTTTCAAACCAAAAAAATTGACCCAAACCTGTTAACTACCATGGGCACCCAGAGCTCTTAAGTTTAAGGAAGACTTACCAAAAACAAGCTAGGTCTCTATATAAATTGTATCACAGCAGTAAGGGTAGAAAAATAAACAAGGCACACAGATAGCTGGATGGAGTCCCAACACCTCCCATTTTCAGCCATAAAAACATGGAGGGGCCAAGCACTTTTCACCTTTGGGCTGGGGGAGGCAAAGTATCCCCAGTTCTTCAGGGCTGTGCAATTCAAGTGTTCCCTCTCCACCTCAATAGAACACAAACGGGCAAGAGGGACAGTTTGGTTCTTGTGGTCTTAAAAAAATCCAGAAAGGACAGATCAGAAACAAAAGCAGCTGTGAAGTGGGTGAGAGCTGCAATAAAACCAGATTGAACACCAGCACATTAGTAAGAGCTTGAACTCCAGCTTCAACAATGAGTCCTTTCAGATGTGTGTGCACACAGGGTGTGTGAGATCAGTGTGACAGCTCCCTGGGAGGTACCTGTACTCCAGCTGGCTCCAAGGAAAGCAATTAACCTGCTTTATGTCATCTACTTCAACTGATAGTTCAAGGGAGAATGTTCAGGTAAGTGTTGTTTTTAAGCATATTTGACAAGTTCAAGCACAAAATGCCAAATCAAGCCAGAGACTAGAACAAGTTATTTACTGTCAAGAGGTGTCAGCAAGCGAAGGTGGAGAACTCTCACTGAACCCAGGGAAGGGCTGCTGTGTAGGCAAACCCTCTGTAAGTCCACTTCACTTAACTCTTACAAGAGACTCCTGCTCCCTGCACAGCACTGCAGCCTGTCCCCACGCCTGAGGGANGAGAACTCTCACGGAACCCAGGGAAGGGCTGCTGTGTAGGCAAACCCTCTGTAAGTCCACTTCACTTAACTCTTACAAGAGACTCCTGCTCCCTGCACAGCACTGCAGCCTGTCCCCACGCCTGAGGGAGCAAGCAGAGGAAGTTTCTCTGAAGAAGAATCCTGTCCCCAAGACAGACTCAACAGTTAATGCTGATCACAGACAGCTGGTGAAGTACTACCGGGAGGGGAATTTGCAGACTTCAATTTACTGCATAAGCTTCAAAAAGTGCATTTGCTACCAAGGAGGTTTCCTCTCCTGCCTGGCTGTTCCCAACAGCCATCCTGCAACGTTCAGTGCTGCAAAGGAACTGAAAGGTTAATTTTATCTCAGGGTATCTTATCAAATGAGAGATTCACTTTTCCACTCATGACCTCTCTTCCTGTTTTAAGTTTTATGATGTTTTCAGTCTTTCTCCAAATAACCCCGAGTTGTGTTTACCATTTCAGACTGAAGCTGCAAATCTCATGTGACACAGACCACAGGAGCAGCAGTCAGTCAGCTAAGTCATGCTTGGGTTAACAAAAAAATAAAAACAAGCTATAAACAGATCTGCTGCTAAATTCAATACCCTAAGCCTTCAAATACCTTACAAACAGCATGAACAGTTTATGATAGTTTTCTTTTGCATTTCAAAGTACTGCATCAAATTAATTACATTTTAAACAGTCAGTTGAAGAAGACAGGCAAGGAACAGTATCTGAAATAGAAGAATTTTTATGTAACCATTCAGTGTTAAAAACAGAATCAAACATCAGTTCAAATTAAAGAGCAGTTTCGAACAGAAGACATTTGATTAAAAGTTTCTTTTAACATTTAGAAATTTAAATACATTTACCTAAAGATGGTTAACTCCCATCTCTATGTTACTATACAATAGCTTAAAGCTACTTTTAAATGCTAGTTCTATGTTAATGTGAAATTCCAGAACTGCATTCTTAACTTTTTATGTAAATTGGTTATTAAACTGAGTGATTCCATACTTCCTCCCACCCCAAAATAAATTTTAAAAATTGAACCTTTACAATGCCTTGAATAATATTTTTCAAACGAGTAATTTGGAATAGTTCCCAACAGTTCTATAGGAGGTATTTTGTACAGTTTGGAGAGCAACTCCGTATAAAGTTCTATTGCAACTGAGCATTCACAGTATGCCACAGTCCATACATATTACTACATATACATATCAGGTTTGTAAACATTGGAAGAATACACAGAACATTAGTACCACGATCCTCTGGTACTGCTGAAAGGAAGATGAGGTAACATTCATATAATCTCAAAGTCCACAGAGGTCCTGACTGAGTAGGTAGAACAGCTGCCAACGCTTCTGTTTCATAGTGTGTGGTTAAGGCGCTCTACGTCACGGTCTGCTAAGGCTGGATTCGTTAGCTCTCAGTATCCCAACTGCATCTTTAACAGCGTGGTATATGACATTCTTCACCTGCAGAGGAGAGGAAAAGGTGCTTGGTTTTACAAGCACACAGCAGAGATCGTTTTCCAGCTTTCCCACTTCCTTCCCCTCACCCTGTGCAGGTCAGTTCAGACACACTCATCTGCCCGACCTCCGTGTAAATCACAAACTTGGGAAAACAAGGTTCACATTCTAATAGGAGATAAGGTGAACCCTGTAGCCTGAGGAAAGCATTGCTCAGCTGCCAGGGAAACAAAAGAAATGGCAGAAGAAAACACTTCAAGAGAATCTCAGAAGAAACTTCACAGGGCTTTCTCAATACTAAAAAACTCTAACAGTTCAAACACTATTGAAATTCTAAGATCATTAACACTGATCTGAACATGAAAGCAACTTGGGTGGCATGGCCACAGCCTTCACATCAGTAAGTGTTGTCTGTTGTGTTTTGTTTTTTGGGGTTTTTTTTTAAGGGTCAAGAGCCTTGAGCATTGGGAAGTTACCTGCAATTTATCTTCATGGTTCGTATGCGTATGTGACAGATACCTAAATTCCTGAGTGAGCCAGAAGCAGTGTTTGACATGCTCTGGAGATACAAAGTCTTCTGCAACTTTAATACAACTGTACAAATTATGAACCTAGAGAGAACAAACAAGCATTAGCCATGTGCTCAAAGGGCTGCCCAAGCAGTCAGACCATTCCATGTCCCTGGTGCTTGCCTGATGTGGAGCTCCTGCTGGGATGAAAACTACATCTCCTAGAAACTGTACAATAGCCCAGCCTTGAACTCCGTACTCCTGATGAAGGCGTTTCCTCAGCGATCGGTCCAGGTACCAACTCTGATCATGAATGGGATCATGATCTACAGGGTTTTCTTGGCCTTGTTCTTCTGCAACCTGGAAAGTCACAAGACAACAGGCATTTTAACACACCAGTCTGACTGGACAGTCAAGCTGTATCTGTGGTATTCCATACAAACCTGTGCCAGAGAGACTCGCATCACATGTTCAGGTAGGAGAGTTACACAATGGAAGTCTGGATCCTTACTCAGACCTTTGTCAAGGTTTCAACATTTCTCAGGTCCCACTGACTTCACAGACACATTGCAAGTGTGGGTATGGAAAGTGCGAGTAATCCCAACTGACAGTGGCAAGGAACAGAAGGGTGAAGCAACTCATGTTCACCCTGGGACCCCCGTCATACACAGAACCAGGGTTCTGACACCACTAAAGCTGGAGAGGGATTGTGTAGAGGGGCATGAAGTGACAGGACAAGGGGAAATGGCTTTAAACTGAAAGAGAGTAGGTTTCGATTAGAAGAAATTAGGAAGAAATTCTTTCCTGTGAGGGCAGTGTGGCCCTGCCACAGGTTGCCCAGAGAAGCTGTGGCTGCCCCCATCCTTGGAAGTGTTCCAGGCCAGGCTGGATGGGGCTCTGAGCAACCTAGGGGAAGGTGTCCCTGCCCATGGCAGGGGCACTGGAATGAGATGGTCTTGGAAGCTCCCTTCCAACCCCAACCATTCTGAGATTCTCTGACTCTACAACTGGAAGACACTACCAAGTGTGGAATTCAGCAGCTGTCTGCCTAGAGGCCACAATCAGTCAGTGTGTGCTCACTGGCCCAGAGGATGCAAACCAGATTTTCAGGACAAGCAAGACTGGGAGGCACAACAAGCCCTTTAGACAGAAAGTTGAGGGCAAGAAGTTCCTGTATAAATCCAGTTTGCTGCAGCAGCCATTTACACCCAGGACTGTAGCCCAAAAACTCATTTGGGAGGAGATAAACAGCTTGGTTCTACTCCACTAAAAGCTGCTGAAAGCCCCACACCTGCCAGCAAGTGTGATGCAAGGGACTGAGGTGTGAGACACAGATGTCAAGACTCCAAGTGCTAATGCTTATCAAACCCAGGAGCATGTTTTATCAACTAAGATTTGTTCTTTGTTAATATTAAATAAGTCTGGTGCAGCCTCTCCCAGCTTCCATCAAGACTGCCATTAGCCTGACCAGCCCAACAGCTATTCAGATCATCTCATTTATCCTTTTAAGTATCAGCATATTGGCTCTTTCCACTTTCAGAGCACCAAAGAAGTTTCACCATTAAGACCACAAAGAACTCTGGACTATCTGAGGTAGATTTAAGCACTGAAACAAGCCCTGTTGGATGTATTAGCACATCTCTATTAAACCCTTACCTCCCATGAAAGCATGACACAAAATACTCGTGCTTTTCCCTTAACTCAGACCTCATCAAGGTATGGGAAAAAAAAGGTAATAAGAGGGAGAGAATAAGGAAGAGCTTTATGTACCATGAATTGCTCTGATGCGTCCCAAGAACATCTCACATTCTTCTAAGAATGATCAAATTAAACTGTGCCTTTCCTTAAACCTAAACCAGCTATTTTCTTGTTCACTATTTAACATTACTCATCTATGAGAAGAGTGGGCAGGAGCAGTATCTACATACAAGGGAACTTCAAGCTTCAACTCTCCACCCTTTTCAGATCCCGCAAGACTTATGGCACAGCAGAAGTTTTGTCTTGGATACAACTCAAGTATTTGTTTCCACAGTAACTGGGATATGAAGGAGAAAAGCCCAAGGATAGAGACTTGCAAGCCTACACAGCCAGAAGATCAGTTTTTAAGATTAACAGCTTACCTTCTTAAGGAATTCCCGGATTTTCTCTGTATCTTTGGCAGCATAAATGTGCCACAGAGCGCCGGGCTTTTCTCGGCTTTCAGTAAAACGCTTAATTGTCAGTTCATCAGAGTCACCATCCTGTATGGTCTTAAGCACTTCTGTGGAGAGTGAACATGAGCAGTTACACTAAAGGACCTGCCCTCCAGCCACAGAAATATCCCCACAGACACCACAAAGACTTTACCTTCTTCTTGATCAGCCTGGCCCTTGGGGATCCCCACGTAAACCATGACATTGGCTGCATCAGACACATCCAAGTGGAGGTTTGTTGTGCCGTATTTTCTGTCCTCTGGTGTTATTAGGCCTGGGAGATGAATCAAAAGGAAAAAAAAAAAAAGGAGTAGCAGATCCATTGGTAAGACAAAAGTGTTACAAGACTCTCAGCTGCACTTTCTGAAAAGGTTAGAGAGCTTTTACTTCTACCAACAAATGCTTCCAAAACAGCAATATGCTTTTTATCCAGGACCTTGCTCCATCTTGTGGCTTCCCAAGTGATCTGCTGACAGGCTGATACAGATCAATGTATCTCTATCTAGCCCCTATGATACATACAAGTCGTGTTCCAGTCCTGCTAGGAAAGGGTTTCTACAGCCATTTAGAGAAAAGCATTTTCAGAAACAGTCTCTTTTTCACTCTAAACAGCAGCTACTACAGGATTTACTAGCCACAATCTCTTTACTGGCCACGATGCTGTCTAATTTTAAACATCTTTTGAGTGACAGCAGATGAACCAGCTATGGAAAAAAAAAACGGCTCAAGGAGAGATTAAAAGCTACATGATACAGCCTAAAAAGGAGAATAACAAAGGCAATACAG
>VYZQ01028986.1:25861-38581 GCA_013400655.1 Mystacornis crossleyi
TGAGACACAAAAACTGAGTTAGTCCTTCTTCCCAAATAGGACAGACTTTTACTTACTGTGACAAGCAGGTAAACTGCCTGTGGCAGTTGTTCACAGGTTTAGAACAGAATCTATGCCTGGAATCAACTCAAAGCTGTAGAACAGAATTTTTCCTGTACCTTTCCTGCAGAAGAGTTCAACAGATTGCGCAGGAAGCCCGTGTTGTTGTTGCTCACAGGAGTTAATATTGCACTGTTGAATGTCTGCAGGGCTGCAGCTGGCTTGGCTAAGCTAGGGAGTGTCTGGAGAGGTTTATTTTCATTCTTTGAAATTGGTATGAGAATTTTCTCTGAAATGAAGAAAGGAAAAACATGAGAAGTATATACTTTGGATTTTTAATTTCCTTTTTCAAAACATTCCTATATGCATACATGTATGTAAGTACATGCCTATATACATGCACAAACACGTATATAAATCTCCTCCCAATACATGCAGATGAAATACTCCCTTTACTTAACTTCCTTCAATACTCCAAAGTTCTAAAAATCCCACATTAAAAAACCCTGTAACAAAACCAACAAGAAAGNAACCAAAAAAAATTCTCGAACTGAATTTTCAAGAATACTTGCATCAATGGATTTTACTCCAGTTTTTAAAACAGAATACGCTGGCTCTGCCAGTCTTCACTCCAAGCCATTGCCATGGCCAGTTCTGCAGCACAGGCACTGAACACCCATCTCAGCAGGCAGATGACCTCACTCTCAGCACAAGATATTGCTGGGTCTGACCTATATTCTTCTGACAAACCCTAACCCTACACAGAGGGTTTACTCTTCACTGGTTCTGCACATACCTTTGTTTTCTTTATTCACATTTCCACTTGTTAGGTTTGAAAACCAATTTAATGAAGGAGAAGTGTTTACTGAAGCAGCTTGTTTGCTTCCAAGTGCTGACTTTAGAGGAGGATCGTGTGTAGTGACTTGTGGGCTCAGGACAAAACTGTTGTGTTGAAGGCTGGGCCTCTCTCCAGACGCCAAGTGCTGAAAAAGCAAAGCAAGAACTTGATCAGACACAGACACACTCTACTCAGAAAGGGAAAGCAAGCAGTAACACATTAAAATTCATTCTTTTAAAAGTAAAATGGTTTGTCCCTTCAAAACAAGGGATCTCCACAAGAGGTCAGCATTACAGCTCAGGATAAGGAGATGACAGATCAGCAGGAGCCAGGATCTCCCTGAATTTCAGGAGCAGCCAGAGACCATCACGCCTCAAGACAAGCACAGAGAGCCAATTTTCCAATGTGCATTTTCTGGGATTGCTTTGGGAACCAAGTGCAGTTTTAACAGCAGTTCTCACAATTCTAGTGGTAGCTGATGCTCAGGCCAGGGCTAAGCTGGAGCTCTAGTTCAGAGGACTAAAACAGACATGGAGCATTCCTAAATTCTCCTCTTAAGGTGGCAGCGAAAGTGCACTCACCTGCCAGGTGTGAGCTACACCTGCCTGAGTGCAGCACTGGCCTGGCCAGCACAGTCCAAGTGTAGGACTGTCCATCTCCTTTGCCTCTGATTTATCTGGTCACTTGGAGGTTCTAGGAACAGACTAACCAGAATCACTGCTTTGCCCTGGGATTCCTGCCTGACTGGTAACATTTCCTCTTTTCAAACAACTTTCAGCTAAGAAATTATTCTGCTCCTTTGTCTGCCTACTGCTACATTCTCTATTTCATCCTTCATTGACTGCTGATGCTTGGTAAGGATTCTAAACGTGACAGAAAAGAAAATGCTTCAGACTTTAATGAGCTTGCTCTCACACAACCAGTGCAGTACCTCATTCTGAAGAGGTGTAGATAAATTTAATGTAGCTGTTTATCCAGAGTCATAGGAAATCTTGATTCAGAAGACTGAAACCAGGTCAGTCATATGCTAACTTTTGATTCACATAACCATCTTCTAGACTTCTAACACCTGCCAATATTTTTCATCTCTTGTTCATTACCAACACCAAAATCAAGTCCAACCTGCTTCTTACACTTAAGGTAATGTTTCTTTTCAAAATAAAGTTATTAATAAGCATATAACATCACTTAATTCACTGCAAGATACTTGCAAACTAAGCTATTAATTGGTGGTCTATTTTCAAAAGCAAAAAAATACTACATCAATTTATAAATACATGTATCTTGTGGGGTTTCATTTATTTGGGGTTTTTTATATACAGAGCAGCAAATCTACCAGATTGCCAGAGAAATCAGTGATTCTCCACACTCCTCCAAATCTCAATTTTTTTCATGTTTAGTTCTTTCATGAATCCCATTGCTCTTCCACCTTATTCTTTTAGATGCTGCACGTGTTGTATCTCCAGGACCCAAGGAATAGCCTACACTTCACAATCATTCCCACTCCTCTGTTCTTCATATTCTTCTCTTAAGGAATCTCTCAACCTAATCCCATTTTTTCTCTAGAAGTCCTCACTGAGCCTTTTTCAAGGACAGGTCATTACTGAGGACTCAGTGTCAAAGGGACACAATGAGATTTTCCCCAAAACTTAAAAAACTGTACCAGAAAGACAAACAGTGAGTACAGATTGTCCCCACGTGGTGGGGTTACCACAGAGGTCAGGGTACAACCTACAAAGTCAAATTAGCAGGGGCTTCAAGAACATGCAATAGACTGACATTAACTTAACTGCACAGACATAGAGGCAGTAACAATACCTGTTTTGAATCCTCCTTTAGTGTTGGCTTTGATAGTGCTTTGAACTGCTTATTTGCACAAGGACAATTTGCCTTTATTCCCCATTTTGTTCTTACGGAGTGAACGATATCACCAACATCATAGAGAGCTAAAGGGAGAGAACCATCAGTGAGCTCACACGTAACCACAACATCCAGCAGTCACTAAGACTTTTTAAGAAATTGTGTGTGTTGTGCAGATGAACTGTATTCACATACCATTGTTTATCATTAAACAAGTAGTTCTGCTACTTCTTTGTAAAGGTCAAAGGTAATAAAATTGTATTCAACACGTGAGCTATTCCTGCTTTTGGATAATATATTTGAAGCTTTTACTAACTTTACTACTAAAGTCACACCTCACTCAGAACAACATCAACAACACGCAAAAGACAGCAAAATCCTACAGAATATTTTTATGCTAATCAAGTATTTCCACTACCTTTTCCAGGAATTATTTGTGTAGGCATCAGATTCTCTGGTTCATGTGCCTGCCCCTTCACACACTTAAACCAGGAGAAAGTATCAGAGTCATCGTCTGTAAAACAAAACCATCACATTGTTCTGTTATTGCATCTGTCATCCTGCTCTGGAAAGCCACATATTTTACTATTATTGATATATCCAACCACAGGTCTACAACGTGTCCTTTTTGTTGGGAAGGATTTTTTTTTGTCTCATTTAAGGTTATCGTTGACTTCCAGGTTCAACACACAGCTTTTATTTCCCCTCTTCCCCCTTTGTTTCAGGTGGCAATAAGCATTCTCACCTTCATGTGAGCTTTTTTTCCTCATCCTGTAGCAATCCACACACACCCCAAAGCCACACTTGGAGCAGACCCAGTGCAGGTTGAAGATCGTGGTGTCACAGACGTCGCACATCTCACGAACGCCACGAACCGCGCGCTTCCAGGCCACCTGTCCTGTGGGCAGCAACAGCACGGTCACAGTGTTAGCTCAAACACGATTCAGTATCTGAGTGTTAAATACAGTCACTTAAAAACTACAGTGATATGACTCAGACTTGGTTTTGCACTGGAACTCCAAAAAATGCCTTTGCTGTCACAGGAGAGCCCCAGCAACCAAGACCACTTTGCTCCCCCTGTGTAGCACTAACCACAGCTCCTAGTCCTCATTTGCCCAAGTTCACAAGCATTCACTGCAGACATTCTCCTAAGCAGAAATTCCACAGCTGCTCTAGGAAATCAATTCAGGTACTGCTGGCAAGCTAAGCTTAATGGGTAGCTTGTCACAATCACCTTGTGTTTGTTCTCTATTCAGCAGCATGGTGACAAATAGTTCTCTCTCTTCCTTTTGGGAGGTTTCGTGTCTTTCTGTATCTGACTTTCTCAAAATGGTGAATTTTCTTCTCTGAAGCACTACCTGCTGCAGTTCAGGTTTCCTGTGCACCCACTATATTCCCCTTTCCTCACCCCAAGTCACTTCTTCAGTTCACTCAAAACATCCCACACATGGGCAGTACCTTGCAAAAAATTACAAGCCCTTCCAGGGCTGTATGATTTTTCTGTGACTCTGTGATTATGCAAGAATTATTTTAGCCTGATCTCCATTTCCGTGTGTTGCCAGCTAGAAAACTAGACTAGACAAAAAGCACACACCTGCCTCCTCCTACCACCTTCCAACACTTGTAACTTCACTGAAACTTTCCTGCCCACAATGTTTCTTAATTTTGAAAGCAAGTTATGAGAGACCATGTCCTAATGCATGCTAAAAAAACCATACCAAGATCCAAGACATCTGTTGTTCTTCTGAATAATGCCCATTGACTATTTATGGAACAACACTGGAATAGCTTAGCACAATTTGTTCTTAAGTAGGAGGTAAAAATTGTTTGACTACTTGCTTCAGAATTCTTCCAAGAGACACAGGTCTAAATATCACCAGCTCCATTCCTTGTCTTTTAAAAATATACACTATATTTATCATTTTCTAGGTCAACTCTCCAATTTCCCCCAAACAGGATGAAGGTTTTTTGTTATCTTTTGAATGCCATTTCATATCTTTTCTGAATCTCGTCCCTTTCTACTCCTCCTATCTTTTTGGTTCCTGTCTCTAATTTGGTCCTGTTTCCTTTTGGCACTTGGTGGCCAAGGAACAACACGACCTAACAAGCTGTTCTTCTACACTGGTCAATCTTTTACTACACAGGGGCAATTCCTTTAAATTTACCATAACTTTAAGTCATGGTGGCAGAAGAATCTCCCTTTTTCCTGTGCTGACAGAGCACTCTCCCGCTGACCTGTTCAAAGAACACCACGTACATAGACTGTAAATTACCTCTTTCCTGCCCAGGGCATTCAAAATAACCTCCATATTAACAAAAGTGAGTTACCTTACTCTCAACCAGTAAGGGCAATAAAAATCAAAGAGGAATTAATGAGATTTTGTTCCTTTCAAGCCAACTCCACATCTGTGTTTTTTAAAGAGAGGATGTTTCTGGTAGCTATACCAACAGATGCATCCTCTGCTATGAAGAAACACCACACCTCCCTTTTGTTTCATGAATTCCACCCAAAACTTCACCCTCCTGAAAGCGTTTCAGTATTCGAGTGTATATATCCCACTGGCTATGGAAAATTTGGCTCCACAGGCTTGAATACGTTGCAGGTCCAGAGAAGAGCAAAGATTGCAGATTCCAAGCAGCCCAAGGTACGACCCCACACTGAGTATTTCTGGAATATCTCAAGGTTTCCCTCCTCTTCTGAAGGGCATTCAAGCGAGTTGAGCTTTTTTCCTTCTTTCAGAACAGCGGAGTGACTGCCAATCTGAGAGGATCTTTATCTAACGTCAACACTCCCCAAACACAGCAGACAGTGGCAATCTCAACTGTGTCACACCCCGGTCACGCACTTAAAATCCAGAAAACAAACAGAGTTTTAAGAGCTATTCTACTCCAAGAAGTGATTATGCAAGGTCACAGACTTCCCCATTTGTCTGCTCACAATTGCTACAGAAATATTTCGATGTGGCCAAACCCCTGTGTTTGGGGGTGCAAAGTTTGCCCTGTCTGCACTGATTAACCTGCCCAGTCAGTTACCCCATCACCAGCACCTCTCTGGTCTATTCCCAGTAGGGCTGCACACAATCACTTCTGAAAGTGCTACTGGAAACTTGCAGGTAGAGAAAAAAACCAACTTTTACTGACACACAGCATTAGGTTCATGATGCAGTTAGAATAAAATAGGACTAAAGCAATCTAACAGACCCTGTGCAAAGTAAAATCCTTATTTCATTTACATGTAAAGAATAGATTTTGTTGTCAGCTACCTGCTGATTTAATTTTTTTTTTTACACTTAGTAACAGGAAAAGTAATTTGATAAATTAAGAAACAACTTCTGACAAAGAAGGGTGAAATTACCCTTCCCTTTCCTCCTCCCTGTGAGGAGCAGAGTTGTTGACAGTAGTTCACAGTGGCTCTTAACCATTCCCTGAGAATGACATTTCCAAATAAAAGAAACTTACTTTCACACAGAAGCTTAAAGCTTCACGTAAAGCTGTGAAAACACAGATCATTGCAATACAAGTGGATCTTACTGTGTGGTTCAATCGTTGACATGACTTCCTTCTCAGATATCACCAGCTGGCAGAAGTGGTCTCCAATGTTGGCAAGGATGTACTTTGCTGTGTCCAGATCTAGACCCACAACGTTTTTGGATAAAGGTAGCCACAAACTAATAGCTTCAGGGTCGTACTTATTTGGAGTTAAGAAACCTTCCTCACGCAGTATTCCATGCTTATTAAACTGCAGCCTGATGAAAAAGGGGGAAAAGGAGAAAAAGCCCTCATCACCTCAAGTGCTGTACTGGTTTACATACATTCCCATCAGTCAAGGCTCGAGTTGCAAATGCGTGTACTCTATGCCAGTGAATTTACTCCAAGGTTACAACAGATAGGGGTAAGCACACTGGCCACTAGCATTAAGCACGTTCAATGCACTGCTTGTTTTACAGAAAAGAAGACTGAAAACATCCAGTTTTGAATTCAGAAATCTATCTTACAACAAATTTAGTGTTGGGTTTTTTTATTCACACAAAACCAAATCAGGTTTACAATTTTTAAAATGCACTGGCATTAAGGACCACATCTAGAGATAGCAACAGCAATAATTTTATCTAGGACTGCGTACAACTCTCAAGAGAAATGAGAACGCCTTCAATATAGAATATATTTCAGTAACAATTCATTTGGAAGCAGCTGTCAAAAAACATCAAGCAAAATTTGAGCAAGATATATTCTTGAGTGATTCTGAGTAGGTGGAAAGAATGAGATCTGTATTGTTAGTGGTGTCTTAAATGGAAAACATGAGTTCTGCTCAGGAATCTTTCTACTAAATGCTGTAGAGGAAAGTTGACTTCTGATGACAACCTGTGCACGCTAGTGTTAAGTGTGGCAGGAGAACATGTACTGCAGCTGCTGTCATCAGACAAATGCCATCTTCAGATCTGGCAGATTTCACACTCAATAAAAAGGAACAGTTCCACCAGTTTCAAGTTCTAAACCAAAGGATTCATCTGACTTGAACTGCACTCCAAGTCTGGATTGTTACCCTGAGAGGATTAATTACCATCGTCTGCTGTTACGCTGGTCTCACACAGATTCAACAAAGATTTGCTATAGCAAAATCTCTCATCTGAGGCTAAATAGTGGATTAGTAGCACATCTCCATTTTTTTAAACCTTTAGCAACAAAACTGAATTCTTGTGGGTGCACAGATTAAATGTTTCCATGGCAAACTTCAATGTCTCCAGCTGAAAGCCCATAGCCACTTACTGCAACTCTTCCACAGCTGGGGCTTCATGGTTAACATTTCATGGGTCCAACCACAAAACTTTGGGAAACCACCGTGCAATCTGTCCTCTCTCTACTACCTCCAATTCTACTGAGCTGCAGCACTCAAACTAAACTCATGTTATCCTACTGGCACTCAGCCCAGAACAGCAAACTAAAGAGCTCCAAACCCTGCCAAAATATTTTCTACTCGAATGAAGCAGTTCTATCATTTCTAAGGGCTAAAAAACCATAGACGGTTACTCATTAGTGGGGTATATTGGTCTTATAGCTAGACACCAACGCTGCGAAGCTTTGAAACAGAGACCTACATGAGACCATTCTGGACAAATAACTGGGGTTTTCTAACCTTTCCCATTTAAGGAATATCAAGGTGTTTCAAGTATCCAAGTTGCTCTTACCTTCTGAAGTGAAAGAACCTGCAGAAGACGGTGGAGTCTCTCTGCTCCTTGTTCTTGCGGTAGCTGTCCAAGCGGCACTCCCTGCACTTGTGCAGGTGAGGGGCGATGTTATTGCAGGAGCCATCCTGCACAAACGCCTCTCCACTCTGCTGCAGCTTCTTCACTTTAGCAGCGTCAGATAAAATGGACTTGCGAACAATTACTGCAGGGAAGAGCAGCCAGGATTAGAAAAGCCTGTTTTTCACAGAAGTGCCAGCAAATGTATTTTAGTGAAAGATCCACGTCAACTTTTCCTGTAAGTTTCACATTACATTGAAACAAGTTATGCTAAAAATATTTGCAATTGGCAGAAACCTCTTTTCCAGTCAGCAGGAAGTGTCTCAAGCAGCAGTTCCAGTGGAGTCACACAGTCTGTGGACACAAGTTTAAGAGCTCCTTCCACTTTTTCACAGAGGAGCATTTTGAAACAACATCTGCTTTTAAAGGAAGATCTTGAGCCAGAGCTGGAGCCCTGAGCAGAGCAGGGCATGCAGCAACCACATCTCACAAGAAATAGGGACAGAGTACAACCTGGCCATTTCGCAGTCCTGTCTTCCCCCTTCATGATGCAACAGCTTTCAGTGTCTTACTGTAAGAGATGCCACACATTTCCCTTCCTCCTACACTGCCAGCGAGGCCTTGCAGGGGACACAACAGCGACTGCTTGGCTGGCTATGAATTCATGCTAATTATGGAATAGCACATGGTATTCCAAGACCAAGCAAGAGGAGTTTGGGGAAAAAAAAAAAAAAAGGAGGTGGGTATGTAGGGAGATTCCCAGAATCCTGAACAATCAGCAACACCACCTGATGCACAGCACAACACATGACATCAGGAGTCCAGCTCCTTAAACAACCACAGCCTTTCCCCTTCTGTCCCATATGAAAACCTGAAGAGCTCACCAAATGGAAAAGAGGAACAAGCTGGGTGGTTTGGGGGCTGTGTGGGTTTCAATTTTTGGTGGTGGTGGTTGGGCTTTTGTTTGTTTTGCTCTCATGACAATTTTCAAATGAAAGCTCCTCTTGAACAGAGCTTTGTTGAGGACAACTTTCATCTCTCACCATGCTTGTAAAATTTAGAACCATTGCTAAGAAACATAGTCTCATTATGCCATCAGCGTTTGTATTCCAAAGAGAATCTTGGTTTTGTAACCTCTTTTGCCATTCTGTTCTTGCATATATTTTGTAACAACTTATTTCTCGAAATTAGAGATTAGTCCTTTCCCTTTATCAGGAAACGGTGTTTCTGAAGTTTATTGCATTCCCCTCCTAAAAGAACATACAAATTACTCAAATTCCTGATTTACTCACACAATTTAAATGACTAATTTTGCATACGTAACAAATTACCAACTTCTAAGTTAGACGAAAACTACAAGGACTTTCAAATGACAGGAAAGTTTAGAAACACTTACTGTTATCCTGGACCTTGGCACTTCCAGTCCAAAAGCTTTCACTTTCACTTCTGTCACAAAGAATCTCATTTGAATTTCTTCTAATAAAAAACTCCATGTCTGCGAGTTCATCAATCTTGTTTCCTTTGTGGCTGCTGTGGCTGTTGCAGCTGCCTTGTGATTTAACCCCACACTCACTGAAGGACAGAAGATGAGCATCTGAGGTTGAGGGTCTGCAATCTAAAGTTCGCTGCAGCTCTACAGTGCCACTGCCTCTGGGTATCGCCATGGAAGGGCTGGGATGCTGCAGCTGTTTTACGGAAATGCACTCCTTCGGAAAGTTTGTTGTGGCCTTCATAAGAGGTTCATTAGTATTCTTCAGGTTGCCTCCTTTTTCATTAGCTGAATCAGTCAAAGATGAAGATCTCGAGGTTGTCAAAGAGGTATATTTACCATTTTGATCACTGGGATTTTGTGTTTGTTCTTTAGACATAAACCCCACTTTAGGGAAGGCTGTCAGATCTTCCTTCAATGGTTTAATTCCAGTATTAAGACAGGAAGGATGAGTTTCCGGTAGGCTTCGTCTACATGTGCTGAAACAGAACATGCAATAATTAGGGGAACAAAGGTGTCAAAGTAGGGCATCAGCTGCTCAATCTAGTCACACTTAATGTCTGAAATTTAGTTATTTAATTATGTGCTTTGAGTTCTGCTGTACGAGTATTTTAAATTTTGTGAGAGGCGACAGATTTGTGTTTTTCGGGTGTTTTTTCTGGGTTTGATTTTTTTTAAGAGTTATAACAATAAAGCTCTACAGCCATGTAGGCACACACAAATCTGTGTACTGCTGTTACTCCACTACCCTCTCACAACTAAATAGCTGCTTTCTCATTTTCTCCATGCAACTGCTAAATAACCAAGTGCATTTCATTTGCATGTCTGTGGCAAGATTCTCAAGGAACTTCTGACTTGCACCATAAGTCTATGCTGGAGACTGGAAAACCTCTCTCAAAATAAACCTTTTAAAAAATCCTATCTTCCACATTCAGCATGTGAGAGAGAGACACACAAAACTAGTAGGAAAACCCCTACATCACTTCAAATTTGAGTTTTCCTGTCACACTATTTCTACCATTACATCCATTTTGTGACAGAACCGGGGTAACAAAAGTTCAAAGGCACTGGTGTTCAACAGTAATATAACTGAGGACCTGCAGTTGATCTGCAAGAAAGCAGACACCTGCCTGAACACGTTCTGGTTTTCTTGGGGGCAGGGGAGGAATGCATTTGACAAAGTAGGCACCACACCCACGGATCCATTTACAGATGGGTACAATGAAGCAGTGACATTGGCCTGGGATACAGAAGGGCCACTTCCTCAAAGATAAGTACGAATAGGGCATTAGGAAGTAAATTATATATGCAGGGCATGCAAGTCTAACACTTTTCTACGCTGGTATTACAGAAGAATAGTTACTACAGCTGTTAAAATGACCTGAGTTTGTTGTGCTGAGAATCAGAGTTATTCAGGGAGGTAAAGAGTCTGCATAAGCATAAAACTGCTTCCTTACCCCTGAGGAGTTTCTGCACCAAGGTTGGGTGGTGAGTTAGCTGGCAGGGGCAGGCCTGGGTGCCTTTGGTCTTTATTTGCAGGAGTACATCCCAGCAGTGCTTCACCCAGCACAGTTGGTACTGACTGCACGTGTCCCTGACTGGGAGAAACCTGCAAGGGAGATTTTAACAGTTAGGAAAATTCAGGATAACAAATTATGGCTTTGCAAGGTTCAGCTTGAAAAGAAAAATATATTAATACTCTTCCTACCGTATTTAATAAAACCAAATAAAGATTCACTCAGTTCAAGAGACGGGAAGACTTTAAAATGTCCTTTTAAACCTTACAGGTTCCATGAAAGACTGTTCATGTTAATGCACTTCCCTCAGTTAACAACAAACTTTTTTGGGGGGAAAGTGTATTAAGGAAGTGGAAAGGAAGACAGAAAGCTCTGCTCTTTGTAACTGCCACTGCAATGTTTCTAAAGTAACTGCAATAATCAGCAGTAATAGACTTCTGAGCTCAGCTGAAAATCCCAGAGAAAACTGTGAAGTCTGACAGCATTACCAAAAATCTAGATGTGAACTTTCTTGTAGCAAGAAAAAGCTTTGCACCAGGATTCTAGAAAGCGTTAAGTAAAGAAATCCTGTGTTGATTAAATCATCAGCCTAACAAATCTATAATTCATTTAGGAATACAACAGGCCTACCAAATTAGCAAGTGTCTTTAGAACAGCACTTTTCTGTGGGGGTCCTTCCTCAGCTCCAACATTCATATTTTACTCCCACATGCTCCACTTACTGCTGGGAAGTTACACTACAGGCTCGTTAGCATCAGCTCCCAAAATATTTTTTGCTTTGGTGTTACACAGCTGTCAGGCACCAAGTCAAGCTCTCAGAAAAATGCTGCAGATAATTAACTCCACACCAGAAACCAGTACTATCACATACTTATTAATAAAAAAATAGGGCTTCAGTTCATCACTCCCACATATTCACATCCACTAAAATAAGAGAAACAAACAGCTTCTGCTTTCCTTACTAGAAAGCACACTCACTGTAACCACTTGGAAAAAATGGTTACAAGGCATTTCCCAAAGAGTACAAAAGCGATAAATGATCCAGTCCTCTGAAGGAAGGCAGACTGGAAAATGAGAAGTAACTTCACTATTTTAAGGAAAAACTATGGTAAAACAAGTTATGAATTCACATCATGGTAATTCTTCAGCAGGGCATTTGGAACACGAAATACAGACCAGCTTTGTGTGTATCAAGCAGGCTGCTCAATGGCTGAATTATGCAGAAAACTGAAAAAAGGCAAACTGAGCACCAAAAGCTGCTAAAGGTATCCAAGCACAAGCTATGGAAACAAGACTGCAATGCTCTGTTACTCCATGCTGCCCTGCTGCCCATGCTCTTCCTCAGCAGTTAATACAGGATAGGTCACTCTCTTCATTGAGACATCTTATCCTGTGCTCGTTACCTCATGCTGGTTCCTTGTGAGGTTGTTAAAGACTGCTAATGACTATATCCAGCCATTACCCAGATCTGCATAGCTGACTCCACACAGGACTAACTGAAGAGAAGCAACACAACCCCCTCCCCCCTATTCCAGAGCTTCCTGAAGACTGGCTACTCCTGCCTAAAAAGCAGGTTTTGGTCTGAAACATTGGGGCAAAAAATCACAGGGCAAGTTTGAAGTACTGTTCTTCAGCCAAGCCATGATTTTTTATTTGCATTTCTACACTTAAGTAACCCAGACTGTCTTTCGACCTTTGAGAGTTTACTTATCTCTCAGTGATACCTGGTAGGTC